>JALLLS010000068.1:0-192800 GCA_025094145.1 Spinellus fusiger | reverse complement strand
AGCAATAAGAAAGAGGATGACCCCAAGAAGTACTCTTCAAGATTTGGAGGTGCTTCTGTTGGAAGAATGGGAGAATATTCCCAAGGACACTACAGACACCCTCATTGCCAGCATGGGGTGGAGATGCAGGGCTGTCATTGAGGCCAAGGGTGGAAACACCAAACATTGAAGTTTTCCACCTAATAAACTTGTATTTATTATTCTGTTGTCCTTCTTTATACTTCATCCAATTTTCAAGTCTCTACTGTGTGTTTAATGTATGTTTTTATTACAAAGAATAAGTATTTCCTATTGCAGAATCATAACGGGGTATGAAAAAAAACCATTATTATTTTGAAAGCCACTGTACTGCAATTAACGATTCAGGTTGCCCAATTAGCTGCCCTCCCTAACATATACTCTCGTTTTCTTTGTCTGCAAGCCAAATTTGTTGAGCGCGCAGCTACCCTTCCTGAAGACACCCTCCTCTGGTGCCTTGTCCCGCAGCTTGAAGCACCCCAGAGTAAAGCCAGATGGATTAAGCTACGTGGCAATGTACTCTGGCAAAATGCTCAAAGAATAGGACGGGCTCACAACCCTCCTAAATATCCATTAAAAGTAGCTTATCTTGAACGTCTTCAAAGTGAAATTACTAGTCTAGTACGTGGCAAGAATCCGCTGGTGAGGGTAGCCCGTGGACTATGTAGACCTGTTTGGGATCCAATTCTTCTACTACCGTGTACGCGCAAAGAAAGACATCGTCTACTAAAATGGAGGATTGCTTGGTTACCACCAACACCTTCAGTTCCTTGCCAATGTGGCCACCCATCTGCCGATCGGGACCACTTTCTCACTTGCACATTCGTTGACCATGAACGCTCCACGTTCTTGTTCTTTCTAGTTACTGCCCCACCACAAGACGTTCATCCAATTGACTATTGTCTAAATCTTTTGCCGTGCACGGTTAAGTCTTTTGTTAAATGGCGAGATCTTTGGCCCAGTTTGTTAATACTGCTGCAAGTTATTGATCAAATCACATCTACTCTAGACTTCAAGGTAGAGCCATCCACTGGTAGCTTGCTCATTGAGGCTGCTGATGGGTGTGTTGAGCGAGAACGCCAACGCCGCCATAGAGTGCAAAGACTCCTTCAGCAACAGACGCTGTATCCTCACTTTTCCTCCGATCTCTCCTCTACCACCCATTCTTAACCCGTTTAGCAAAGCCAGAAGCTGCTAGTGTAGTTGCTGTATTTGTGTCCTCAGGATTGTCCGAGTTGCTCTAAGTATTCCTCGTTGGATTTCGGATTACCATAGGACAGCGGTTATCTTTTTGGTGTCCTGGTTTCCTTGCTGACTTTATGGCCTTTTGGATGTCTATTCATAATTCTCATTTACAATCATTTCTCATGTTTCATCACTTTTCATCATTTTTCCCTCATTGAGGTTTTATATTCTCTTTTCTTTCCGTCTCTTCTCTCTTTGCATTATTTTTTTTCACTTATGTATTTGAAGTGTTTCAATGTTTATTCCTTTTTTCAAACGATCTCATAGGAGGGCTAAAATGCCCAATGCGCGAATAGCAACCAACACCCAAAAATAAAAATACTTTGAACTGTACTGCAATTAAGCCACTTTTTTCTAGATGTTCTTTTGCCTTTTTTCTCTCTTCTGGATCATTGGGTTTGTATCCAAGGACGAGGCAGGAAGCTTGACCTAAAGTTAACATTTTTACGGCAAGAGAATTACAACAGAAAAGAAAACAATAAGAGATTATACGAATTACTTATTTCCAATCAACTAAAAAATAATTAGGAAAATATAAAAATAATTTTGATTGGTCAATAACATCAATTTCAATTGTTCAGTAACTGACATTTGTTATTTGAATGAGTGCAATGTCTACTTTTCATCCATGGCATGTATGTATAAAAAAAACATAACTGTCCAAAATACTATGAATATGAACTGTCAGGTTTCTCCCATCATTTGAGTGCAGTTGAGATGTCCCATATCTTTTTTGAAGTGTCTTACACCTGGTACTCTTAAAAATACTTGCCAATGCTGTATGACCTATGAGGGAGTGTTGCTATCTTGAATTACAACAATAATTTTATCAATCAAGGCATATCCTAACATACTATTATTTTTATAAAATATATGAAAAAAGGTTAAAAAATAATAGCACATTATCTAAGATCACTATTAAAGCTTCAGATCATTAAATTGTTTAAATGATTAATGACATGATATACAGATAAATTTCCAAGTTCAAGATCATTTTTCTAACTTTGAATATAAAAATTATTTTTTAGTTATTCGAAAAAATACAAGTACTAGAAAAAACATAATTGTATTTAAAGATATTGAGTAACTATATGAAGACCAGGCTGTATCTCTATGTAAAAAAATATAAAGTTAAAATTGTTTGTTGCTGATCTGATGGTAGCTTACCTTTTTCTTAATCGCTGTATTATTGGCTTCTGATGTGGTTGTCAATACCATTACATAGAAGGTATATTTCTATTATTAATCTTTAAAAGTATTTTAATGATTATCTAACATTAGGATAACTATTTTGTGAATGTTAGAACCTAATATTAATTTTATAAATAAATAAATAATATTTCAGATCACCTTTTTTTTTTTTAATTCTGATAGTGAATGGTTTAAGAATCACTTGCTAAAATACCAGATACATTTAAAAATTTATGATCAAATTTTAGCTAAGTTCATTAAAATTATTTATTGGTCTTAAAGATATATATTGTATTTGTCGTGAAGACTTTTAACATAATGGGAAAGATCACTCTCTTGAGGATTAGGACTCATTTATTACCAAACTAAGAAGAGGACTATTGAATATCAAGGAATGTCGATGGTTCATAGTATTTCGATAGTTAACCCTTGAATCTATACCATTAAAAAAAGTATAAAACATGTAACAATTCTAGTCAATAAAAAACATAGTTTAACTACACGTTCTACTGTTCTGTATATCATTGGCTTAAGACCCCAAAGACGACACATTAGAGGAAATATATATCTATCTTATAAAATACTGTGATAATAAGAAGATCAGCTTGTGTCTCATTGGCTCCTTGTTTCAACATTTATCCAAGTACTTGTAAGAATGCGAAACAAAGCCTTTGGTGACTTTTCTCCATACTTTTGCAGGCTTCTGTAATTCTTTTTGATAAAGTGTCTTCTTGTAAAACCCTGTGGCGCTTAACCTTACTCTTTGCCACTGCCCAGAATTGTTCTATTGGGTTAAGCTCAGGAGAGTAAGTAGGAAGATACACACATTTGTATCCTCGGTACTCAATATACTTCTTTATGTCTTCATGTGTGTGAATGGATGCATTATCCATGACTAAATAATGGCCTTTCATATGCAAATGCTTGTCCATTTCATTGAGTCGTTTTTAAGAAACTGATGTAGTGGCCTGTGACAGTTACTGAGCCTATCTATCTATCAGCTTTTCTCTTAGCAGGTCTTGGCTTTTTCACGCCAACTGCAATCAAACCTGAAGCAAAGATAGCGCCCACTATAGACGTTTTGTTTGCTCTTGTAGTGGGTCTGATAACACTGGCACAAGAACATTCTTTGGACCAAGCTCATGAGTGTTTCATATTAATATCAAACGCAGACTCGTCAAGAAACACGCAATTCGTTAGGAAACCCATGTTGGTATTCTCCCATTTGCAAACCCAATCGTGTTGTTCCTCAATCTTTGCAGATCTGTTTCTCTCAATAGAATGAAAATCTGATCTCTTCGACGAAAGGTTACATTCACTCCTCATAAAGTTATAGACAGTGTTGCATGAGACTTTAAGATCATGAAATTGTGTTGATAAATGTTTGGTCACTTCAACAATAGTAGCAGAGGGATTAGCATCAATGAAATTGATAACAGTCGTTTTATGCTCTTCGGTTAAGATGCACTTACGACCTACTTTTCTACAACTCTCAGAAGTGCTATCAGAACACACATTCTACTGACTAACCCATCGCTGCGCTGTTCGAATGTGAATACCCAACTGCTTCGCTGCAGCTGACGCATTCATGCACTTTTCGATCTTCAGATCAAAGAACCAAGCCTTATCCTGAACAGTATAACGCACATAATCTTGTTTTGTGTTTGCTTCCTTTATACGGACATCTTTATCTTTTTGTCTTTTCTATCGATATTGGGCAAGTCAGAGATGATTCACTGGAGGTCGTAGTTTTCAAGTACTCAGTATGTGTAGCAATTGTCTCAACAATCAATTTATTCTGATCAACAATGTAGTCCATAGGCTCAGGGCCGCCATTCATCCGACACTTACCACCCATTTGCCCAGGATGACTCTTCAAAGACCGCGATGACCTCATCTGGGATAGAACATCTTGCTTGGTACAGAGGTAAAGCTCAGCTTGCTTACACTTTCTACAGTTTATTTCCATTTCTCTTTTTCTCTTTTTCTCTCTCTTGGTATAATAATAAAAGAAAGAAAGAAAATAAACACACCACTGCAGCCATGGCCTACGTAAAAAGTAAGTGCTCAGTAGAAAGAACACACACACACATACATACACACACAGAGAGAGAGAGAAAGAAAGAAAAAGAAAAGGTGTATATATGTTTTTATATTTAAAATAAAAAATAGAACATACATTTGCTCCTCTTCCTCAAACACACCGTGGAGAGGGAATTAAGCTAGGAAATGATCCAAAGGGAAAGACCTTTTTATACACCAATGGAAAATCTATCTTCATTAGAGATATCGAGGTAAGAGAGAAAGAGAAAGAGAAAGAGGTTTCTTTAGACTTATCCACTCACCCCATTGCTCTCTTTTTCTTTTTCTCAATAGAATCCTTCTTTAGCTACTGAATATGTGGGCCATAGTGCTCAAACAACAGTGGCACGCTACAGTCCCAGTGGTTATTATGTTGCTTCTGGAGGTAGACTGCCACTAATAATAATAATAAGCATTTGATGATGTCCATGGCATGCTCAAAGAATATTATAAGATATCCACGGTAATGTCCGTATTTGGGATACTGTCAATGAGGAACATCTCTTGAAGAACGAAATAAGACCTATTTCTGGCAAGATCAGTGACATTGCTTGGGATTCAGAGAGCAAACGTCTGATTGCTGTGGGAGAAGGCAAAGACAAGTAAGGCACTGTTTATTTATATGTATATAGATAGTGGATGGATTGAACTCATTGTTGATGAAATAACACCAAGATTTGGACACGCGTTTTCATTTGATACCTTGTCTTCTACTGGAGAAATCACTGGACACTCCAAAGTGATCAACAGTGTCAGCATTCGTCAACAGCGTCCATTCCGTGCTGTCACTGCCTCTGATGATGCCACTGTCACTCTTTACAACGGTGTTCCTTACAAGTATGCCAAGACCATTAAAGATCACACTCGATTCGTGCATGCTGTCCAGTTCTCTCCTGATGGTGCTCACTTTGCCAGTGCTGGTGCTGATGGAAGGGTAATCCAAACGATAAGTGCATGGGCATGTGTATAGAAGAAAGAAAACTGACAGATGCTGTCTAGATCTTTTTGTATGAAGGCCAAACAGGAGAATTGGTCCATGAGTTTACCCAGGAAGAGGCCCACTCTGGCAGTATCTTTTCTCTTTCATGGTCTCCTGATAGCCACCAAGTGTTGACAAGTTCTGCTGACTGTACTGTCAAGCTGTGGGACATTGCTGCCAACAGAGTCATCAAGTAAGAGAGAAACAGAAAAGAATGGACATCTCACATCCATCTCCAGTACTTTTGATATTGGTGGAGATTCAAAGGCAGTAGAGCACCAACAAGTGGGCAGTCTGTGGCAAGGAGAGTGGTTGTTGAGTACTTCCTTGTCTGGAGAGATCAATTATCTTGATAGAAACAGTGGTGGTGTGTCACGCAAAGTGGAGGGGCACAGCAAGGCCATCACGGCTCTGAGTGTGTCTTCCAACGACACTCTATTCACTGGTTCTTACGATGGTCGTGTGTGTGCATGGGATTATGGAGCAGAGGCCTCAGCAACAGTCGCTGTGCCATTAGCAGGAGAAGGCCATGCTAATCAAATCACCTCCTTGTTGATGAAAGACACTGCACTGCTTTCTACGGGCATGGATGATATGCTCAGAGTGGCCAATGCAGAAAGCAAAACCTACAGGCAAGTCCATGATGGGGTGTGTTTGCTATGAAGAAGAGGTTGTTTATTGTGTCTATTGATCTGTCTATAAATGAATGAATGAATGGATGTATTATACTATCACAGCAATAAGGCAGTGTCCATAGGGGGTTTGCCTCGTTCTATTGCTGCTTCCAATGATAAAACCACTGTTGTAGCCACCTCAGAGAGTATCCATGTCTATGATAGTGACTTGAACAAGTTGTATCAAAAGGAGGATCTTGATTATTCTCCTTGTGCTGTGACCATCGATGCCAGTGGTAAATATCTGATTGCTGGCGGAGGGGTAAGTTCTATAGAACAAATAAAAGGTCTTGTTTTGCTCAGATACAAGACATTCTCTATAGGATAACAAGGCCCGTGTCTATGAACTTGCGGACTTTTCACCTGTCAGTGAATTAGCCAACAATCTCGGCACTATCACGGCATTAGCTGCTCACCCCACACTTCCTCTGGTGGCTGTGGGTGACAGTGTAGGAAAGATCTATGTCTATGATTTGGAAACAGCCAAACCCACAATCCAATCATGGGTCTTCCACTCTGGCCGCATTACTTGTCTTGGCTGGTCAGAGTGCGGTGTCTTTTTAGTGAGTGGTGGCATCGACACCCATATCTATGTCTGGAACCGAGAAAAACCCCTTAGAAAGGTGGCGATTAAGAATGCCCACGTAGATGCTGTCAACAGTGTCGCCTTTCTCCGTACAAATGACAGTGGCATAGTGAGTGTGGGTCAGGACGCTGCTGTTCGTGTATGGCAAATCACTAAGCCAGAGTAAACCAGAGAAAGATATTCAAACACCGCCCCTATATTTTATTCTCCGACAAACACAAGAATAAAGTGGGGTCGTTCTAGCAGTCACAATCTTCTCTCTTTCCCTCTTCCCTCTTAGCTTCACAGAGATGACTTGGCAACCAAATCAATGGATGGAATGTGTATCACCTGTGATGTCTATTTTTGTATTTGTCCTATAAAGGAATGTCTCACTTTGGATGGGTTGCTAGGGAAGGCGTCACTAGGCAACCACCATTTAATAAATAATCATCATCAATAGACCTCCAGAAAAAGGGGCTTAAAACCATCACTACCCGAGAAAATAAGAAAGTCACGTGCAGTCCTTTCTGTGACGTGCATATCATTTGTTCGGAATCAAATTTTTTTTATATTATTGTGGGCAGTATCGTACAACCGCCGCTCTCTCTCTTTTTTTTTTGCTTCCACTTTCAGTGCATTCACGATGACTGGTATCACTGTAAAGGACGTCAACGCTCACGGTACGCCCTCATTTTCTATTATTATTATTATTATTATTGTATCTGTGTCTTCTTGTAAAGAAAACATAAAGAAGATTCGACACAGAAAAAGAGAAAGACAAGAAAAGAGAGTCTATATAAGATCTATTCTCTGCCAACATCCTTCCTTTTCTTCTTCTCGTCAAAGTGGCTTAGACAAAAACTTTTTTTTTTTCAATCTCTAGATTTCATCCGTGCTTACTCTGCCTACCTCAAGCGTACTGGTAAGCTCGAGGTCCCCAAGTTCGTGGACATTGTCAAGACTGGCTCCTTCAAGGAGTTGTCTCCCTACGATCCCGACTGGTACTACGTTCGTGCCGCCTCTGTTGCCCGTCACATCTACATTCGCAAGAGTGTTGGTGTCGGTGCCTTGAACAAAGTCCACGGTGGCCGCATCAACCGTGGCTTCCGTCCCTCCCACCACGTTGAGGCCTCTGGTTCCGTCAACCGCAAGGTCCTCCAGTCTCTTGAGAAGATTGGTGTCTTGGAGCAGGACAAGAAGGGTGGCCGCAGAATCACTCAGGATGGCCAGAGAGATTTGGATCGTATTGCCATGACTCTGATTGACTCTGAGGACAATGAGTAAAAGAAAATACTTTGCCAATAAAGCCATACTTTTACACCCGACAACATAGAAGAAAGATCTGGGTGGCTTATAAAAGAACACTTGTTTATATTTTGATGTTGGTGAGAGAAGAAAGACTAGACTAGATGATAGACTACATTCATAGACTACATTCATAGGGTCTTGGCTGTTGGATAAGATGGTATTGGACATAGTTGGCTACATGTCTCTGTGCTATACTGTAGTGTCTCTTTGTATGAATCATAAACGTCATTCTCTATCATAAAAAAAGAGAAAAAAGAGAAAAAAGACATACGTATCAACTGTAGGTTCTATCCATAGGTTCTCTTACCTCGAGTGCTTCAGTGGCACTGGGTCTCGTGTCAAGATCTGTACTAAGAAATGTCATGACTGTCTTGCACAGGTCAAGAGAAGGGATCTTGTATCGAAAGAAGGGTGTATAGCCAGAGAGAATCATCTCACACACTTCTCTCTCTGGTAGATCATAGTAGGGAGGGGATTTATCAATCATTTCTAGTATGGAGATCCCAAGAGACCAGATATCTACTTTAGCATCGTACAACTGGCCACCAAGGAGTTCAGGTGCCATCCACTAAAAAAGTATGAGTGCACTGTCCTGTGTGGATTAACGGATGCTTTACCCGTAGTGTTCCCATTTGACCTCGGGTTGTTTTTCTGATGGGAGTGGATAGACCAAAATCAGCTGTTAAAACATAAGTCAGTAGAGTGCAACTCCTAGACAGAGAAAAACATGCACTTGCCTAGCTTTACATTGCCCTTTTCATCCATCAGAATGTTCTCACATTTTATATCTCTGTGGATGATCTTTTTGCTGTGAAGATACTCGAGTCCTTCAAGACACTATTCATCACCATGAATTGTGTGTTATTAAGGCCATTGTCTTACGTTTTTTGCAATCTTCAAAATGATGCACTCAGGAAGTGAGCTGTCCGAATGCCACATGAGAGTGAAGATGGAGCAGGTCATCAACTCCATGGCTATCCATGCATACTCTTTCTCAATACATACTTCATACAATTGCACAATAAAGGGTGATTTGTAATTGGCCATAATATCAATCTCGCGTAGAATGTAGTGTCTTTTGGGTCTTCCCTTGCCACCCATCTGACATCGCTTCAGGGCAATGGGGAGAGTGCGTCGGTGGCTGGAACTGGGCATTAGGCCTCGGACAACCACGCCATTGATACCACTGCCAATACCTCCCTGAAGCGTGTAGGATTTTAATCTTTCTTCGCCGTGGATCTTACTCTGTGGTAAGATGGTCTTTAGACTGTCCTCGAACTCCATGTCTCTTAGTTTAGGGAGGAGAAGGGGAAGAGGTGGTAATGCAAAGACATCAGGCACTCTTCTCACTGTCGCCCATGCATGCTATAGTACCAGTGTGAAGAAGGAGGAGGGGTGGGTTAACTAACTAGTATAGACACTACTTTATGGACTATTTACATAGAGGCGACTCTCTTGAAGAAAGAAACAAGAAGAGAATCCTTTTTTTTCTTCTCTTTCTTTCTTTCTTTTCTTTCTTTAACCTTACTTGATGGTGGTATCGATGAGGGAATGCACCAAGAGGCTTTCCTTGAGGAAACAACTTGTGATGGGCCATGGATAGAAATACCTTTTGTCTTTCTGTCCATTCTTTATGTACTGTGTTGGGTGGAATCCAGTGGTTGGGAATGCATTGAAGAGTCTAAACAGAGATTGGATGAGAAGAAGAAGAAAAGGAAAGGGTTAGACTTACATTTCTCCTTTTGATCCTTGGTGGATTAGCACTAGGAAGATGGGATTCCATGGACTCAAGCAATGGCTTCATCGAGAGAGTTGGAGAGTGTTCTTGTGAATCAGCAGGATAGGATGCTGGTGGATACATAGGGGAGCTTGCAGACGATTCAGATGCATAGAGATTGGATAGACCATGGAGGATAGGTGGAGACGAAAGACCAGGAGAATCACCTGTGGTCTTATACATGGGTCGATGGGTTAGCTCACCCCATGTCATGCTGTAGTTCATTGAACACCACCCAATAAGTCTTGCTGAATAAAGGTGTCGCATAAGATGAAAAGAAGACACAGTGTGTTGATCATAATAGGGAGATGTCCCTTGAGGATATGAATTCATCCTAAAGACTAAAGAAGACTGGAGAATGCATCAGGACAGTTTTGTAGACACCACACAATGGCAGTGGGCAGAAGAGCCGTTGTTCCATTGACACAATGGCAGTCATGGTGCTGTTCTACTCCCTGGTTACTCTACGTCCATTATGCCCATTATGATGCCCATGATCATACACTGTACACTGTATACTGTATACTGTATACTATACACTACACACTATACACTATACACTATACACTATACTATGATCATAGTGTGTATCAGAATGAAGAAAGATCCCACCCTGTTTGCAATTATACTTGTAAAATAAAAATAAATAAAAAGAGGGTAATGAACAATGGTAAGGCAGGTTGAATTATTTTGTAAACATTCTTTTACATATAGGACATGATGCCATAACACGCACAGAAGAAAAAAAAAGAGGAAAAAAAAAAAAAGGTCCCTCTCCTCCTTCCCCCTTCTTCAGTCAATGAAGACTATTGGAAAGTACCATTGGCTGGTGGGGTATTGACATGAGAAAGTGAGCGGGAAGACAGTGGAGGAAGAGTGACACCTTCATGTTTCCTCTCTGATGTCTTTGTGGAGGCATCTTCCCATAGAAAGGCAGTCAGAGGTCTGGCCATAATAGAGCCTGTAGAGGGAGGAGGAGCTAATGAAAAGTTCATCATAGGAGGTCTCTCCTGAACCGGAGAGTAGGAAGATGAATACCACATCGACTCGTTCGTAGGAGCTGGAGGGAGTGCAGGGCCTCGTGAGACATCAATGGTGCGTTGGTTTGTATAAAGAGAAGCTGTAGCGGGTGAACTATGTGTATCAATGAGGGATGTCTTTAGCGTCTCTCCATAGTCCAGTGTGCGTCCACGCAGCGTATAGTCATCTTCTGTTGGAGGTTGTCCCATCGAGGAGGAGACCATAGAAGACTGTCCCACAGAAGACTGTCCCATAGAAGACTGTACCATAGAAGACGGTCCCATAGAAGACTGTCCCATAGAAAGCTGTACCATAGAGGAGGATCCCAGGTGAGGTTCTTCATGTCTTGGTGCTTCTTTAAAGGTGTCTCGAATAGGCTTTCCAGGTCGCTGTAGACAGTTATAGCCTTGGGTCATAGAGGCACCTTCTCACTTACCGAATGCTCATCCACCATGTCTGTATAAATCATATAGGTAATGTAGGCATGCATAGCATTACGCTTGATCTTAGGATTTTGCTTCTACAATCCACACACAGGTAAGTTCACTTGTAAACCACCAGCACAAAGACTCAACCACGTTACCATGGACAAGTATTGCCAAGAGAATGAGTTGGTATCGGTACGAGGATTTCTCTGCTACAATTAGAACCCAAATATCACTCATGATTAGGCACTACCTCTTCCTGCACCTCATGTTCTTGCCAACTGTCGTGTGCTGGACGGATGCGCTTCTCTGCAGACACAGAGAGACGGCGGTGGGTGTGTTCCTGCGTGTCTGACAGGGAGTTGCTCCACTTTCTCTTTGACGGAGCCTCGTTGGCCTGTGTCTCGTTTCTTTCATGGGAAAGATTGAAGAACTCACCTGCAAGTCATCAGTACACTTCTGGGCTACACGGCAGACATTCTTACCATAGAGCTTTCCACTTGGTCGCCGTCGGTCCTTACTTGTCATTGTCTTGTCATTGTTAGTGACAGCCTCAGCAGCTGCAGCCAGTAGCATGATTGGATCTGACTGCATTGAATCATTCCAAGCATCTTCGCTCTTCTGTGTATACTCTGTTCCTACACCAGGGCGACTTTTTTTTTAAAAGGAAGAAGAAGAAAGGGCATGCCTTTTATGGAGGATGGTATAGGGTATAGGGTATAGTATAGTGCAATAAGGTGCAATAGCGTGCAATAGCGTGCAATAGCGTACAACAGTGTGGGCACTGGCTTACCTTTCTCTGATGCCATTGGTCTTTGTTCACTCACTTGTGGTTTCTATTGGCCCGTAGAAAGAGGAGGGGCGTATCATGGGTAAGATCTATCTATTCTATGCACATCCACAGTGGGACTTGCATTCATCACTTACACATGTCAAGGTAGGAGAAGGGGGTGCGTCACTGCCTGCAAGGATGAGTCATATTTCTATCAACATAAACTCACTCAATAGACTGCTGATAGACATTGAGTTATTGCTCCCAGTGGTACTCGATGAGCTGCTGCTGCTGCTACTAAGAGTGCTAATGAGACTATTGGCAAGAGATGAACTACATTTGCTATTATTCTTGACAGATGATATAAACAAGAGTGCTGCACTGATCACTACCTTTCCTGCCTGCAAGAGGGTTGTTGTTGTGGCTGCATTTGTACTGGGGGGCATAGTCAGTGCGTCTACTGGACTGTGGTTGGCCAACTGGATGAGGATACAGCCAGCCTCTGCATCCACCTTGTCGAGTGAAGTATAGTCCAGCAGTGCCTTGAAATCAAGTGTGTTTTGTGGCATGAGGGGTTGACCATGCCGTGTGGAGGAAGAGCGAGGCTGCACCTTGGGAGGATATTCTTGGTGCATCAGGTGGGCTATCAATGTAGAGGACGAGTGGCGGCCTGAGGACTTGTCGAGTGGCTGGCAGTAGGACACAGACATAAGAGAAGAAAAGGCAGCGTCAATTTCTGTTATCACTTTATTTGTTAGGTTTAATATCTCAAGGAGCTTCTCTTGGACTGACTAGGATCGTGCGCTGTGTGTAACCCCCGACAAAAGGAATTTTGCTGTACTTGTCAATACACACGACAGCCTGTTCCTTTGATCTTCCTAGTAATGTGACGTAACGCTTTTCTCTTTTCTCTTTTCTCTCTCTCCCACACAGATCCGATTGGCCCTGCACAACTCTCCCATTCCACCTCTACACTTGAAGCTCCGTAGTACTGTCTTTTTATATCTTTATTAATCTCTTTCTCTTCTAATAGGTAATGTTTATTATATATTAGCTATTGTCTATTGTCTATTATCTATTGTCTATTGTCTATTATCTATTATCTATTATCTATTGTCTATTGTCTATTATCTATTATCTATTATCTATTGTCTATTGTCTATTGTCTATTATACATTATACATTATACATTATACATTATACATTATACATTATACATTATACACTATCTACTATTTTCATCTGTTTCAGAGGGATAACTTGAGCTAACCAAACACTATCCACATACATTACTTTATGACGGTAGGACAGCGATCATTCCAGACTCAGTGACTGCGGATGACGGCAGGGTCTTTTTTCTTTTTCTTTTTTTTTTATTCCCTTTTCTCCCTCCTGTACTGGGAAGAACAGTGACAATTCAACCCATACCTAAACATAATTTCCTTATATGGACAGCTCGTTTCTGTGTCCAAGTCCCCTTTTTTTTTCTCTCTTTATCTTTCCATATTAGAGCTATAGAAAGGGCATGGTGCCTATGGCCCTCATGTCTAAAGAAGAGACTGTATTCTCTCCCAAGTGTGTCCTGCAAGACAACACAACAGTCACGCCATAACAAGTGACGCAACAACCCTCCTCGGGTGCATATAGCAGACAAGAGCGGAGACAACTCTTCCGCTCTTTTTATCCTTGGATCATCATGGCCACTCATCCTGTTGTTCTCGATGAAGACACATACACAGAGGCTATCAGTCATATCATTGAGCGGGATTTTTTCCCTAACTTGGGCAAACTAAAGGCACACCAAAACTACTTTGCTGCACAGGACAAGGGCAGTTTGGTAGAACTACAGCAGGCAGAAAAGGCACTGCGCGATCTTACACGTACACCGAAAGAACAGACAGGTAAAAAAGAGTCCAAGGATAAGACTGGTATGAACATGAACAGATACACCGTCACAGAACTTCTACCACCAAGACGCACCTACACTCACAGACAAAGTGAACCTGAACCTGTCTTTGGACCAGTTCCAGACACTCTATACAAGGTATTGGCTAGAGATACAAAACAAACAGACAAACAAACAAAATAAATAAACAAACACAGAGGCTAATATGTTCAACTGTGGATAGTGAGGACAATGCCTCATTCACAGACCTACTAGAAAAAGCCAACATCAAACGCAATGAAAAGTACATGCGCATCTTCAATCAGACCGCCAACCGCCTGCGTATCAAAGCAGATCCCAACCAGTCCTCATCTCCCAATCTCATCACTGGAGAAGACACAAAGTACATACAGAGAAATGCTCTCATGTACTTTGCAGAAGGAACCAAGGGGACAGTGTTGAATGAGGCAGAGTCCAGAGCAGCCCCCCGAGCCATTGCTTACTCCAACACACAGCTTGAGCAGGAGGCAAGCCACTAATAGAATGGCTGGATGTTGATGGAACTATAGGTGACAAATGAGCCCCTTGCCCCTTCTGATATTGCAGCAGAACAGGGTTCAACCACGCCCTGGAAGCAACTCAATGGTAAACAAGTGCAGTGTACGTGAACTGACGCAACAGGCGTGGATGAAGCCCATTCACCCTCAGGGTTTCGAGGCTATAGTCTTGTCGATGCCACTCCTACCCTAGCACCCTCCAGTCTAGGCACACCATTAATGACATGGGGTTCTATTGAGGGCACACCCATATTAATCAAGGGCTCAGAAACACCTGGTAAAGTGAAGACCCCCTTTTTTTCTTTTTCTTTTTCTTTCTTTCTTCTTTCTTTCTATGAAATGGCACTGACAAGAAGCAATAGGTCCACAATTCTCCCTTCCCAAGGCATCTCAGAGAGAACAACTGGGAATGCGACTGTCAGAAAGAGCCTCCCGTGCCTACCGGAAGAAAACCAAAGAACGACTTGCATCTGTACGAGGCACACCACGGTCAGGGTAAAGCGATGGAGTGGAAATAGATATAAGGGAGAGAAGAATAATAGGCAAGTTAGGTCGGGTCTTATGTCTCATGCAGCCCAACATTTGATCCATAAGAGTGCCACACCCTATTCTTTGGGTGGGTTTGACGCTGCTCTTCGGTCTTCCTATGGCTCTCCATCTCACACACCCAGTAAGTTCTTCTATGCAGGGAGAAATCACCTGGAATGCTCTTTTCTTTCATCGACTCATAGAGATTCTCTTAGGTAGGCGGTTAGGGACACCCACTCCCCTTTTTAAAGCAGGAGCCACACCTGGAATTCCCTTTGCCAAATCACCATTTAACAACACACCCACCCACAAAAGATAGTCAGGGGGAGTGTGTGAGTGAGAGTGAGAGTGAGAAAGAGAGATGGCAGCTATTCTTTAGTATACACTATTCTCACTTAATATTGTCGCACTAATATACTTTTATTTTATTTTTTAAAAAAAAAAAACTTGACATAAATAAATTAAAAATTGGCATATGATTTGGATGCGACAAATGTGACAATACTGTTTTATTATTATTATTATTTTAAAAAAGAAGGCTTCTCTTGTACGCAATCATCAAACATTCTGAAGGTAGAGATGGAATAAAGAGAACAAGAACAAGAATGTAAACAAGAGACATGTATTGATCTTGGAGCCACGTCCAGCAGCTCGATTATGCAAAGAAAGAGAACCAAAGAATGGCGATTGTCAATGGCATGGGAAGCCAACCAAGCTCCCAAGATCAATCTGACTGGGAGAATGCAGCTATTATTAGTATTAGTTTGTGGGTACTATATACCATAGAATAACACACTTACCTATAGAAAGACCACAGCTATTGTTAGTCTTTAATGAATGGGTTTTCTTATTTTGTATTAAGTCTTTAATGAAGATTGTTAGTGAAAGATAGTGTGCTGTGAGCTTGTCACCAATTGGAATTTCGGTTGATCCTTAAACAATCTTCCATGACTACTGTAGCATTGATAACTGCAGCATTGATAACTGCAGCATTGGCCATGTTGAATAACCCATAGCAACTGCTTACTGTAGCTACTGAACATATGAAATAGAATAGCATAAATAGATACAATTTATCATCTTGAATAAAGTATCTTTTTCTCTTGCATAAAAGCTACCCTTCTTCAATTTCTCTCCCTTTCAGCTAACCACAGGCATCTATTCTTGGAGTCCCTCTATCTGCATGAGTGTTCTGTGTAGACATGGTGAGTCAATTGCAACTGAAAAAAGAAGACAATGTCACTGACAAGAATAGAAAGAAAGAAAAAAAAGTAGTATACAAGTGTGGTTGTCTACTTCTTTAATAATAATAAAAAGAGCTTGATCCGAGCAGCTATTTAAAGTAAAGACAAGTACAATAGGCTTTCATAGACTTAGATAATGGACTGTTTTCTGTTCTTTTTCTTTTTCTTCTTCATGTTCTGTCTCTTTACGCTGGTCTCTTTGTTGTTATTTGTGAAATACCATTGTTATTTCTACTGCCTGTTTGTTTTCTGCCACCCCACACTGTTTATGGCATCTCCTATCCATCTCCCCTCCACTACTCTCTCACACCAAAAAAGATATCCCCAACACCCCATCCTTTCTGCTAATTTTCCGTGCTAGTAGCCGGCTTCCCAAGGCCCTACGTGTCTCTCATTGATCTCAAAGTGCCCAACATTGCAGATGCTTTGTATTCCTTTTATTAAAGCTCAGAGTGATCTTTTCAAAGTATAAGTTTTTTTTTTCGAGCCATTGTTAAGTGAATCTTCTTTCTCGATCGGTCATTACCGCATTGATTGATTCATACACCCTCTTATTATTCCAAAATTTCTGCCGTATCCAAGACCAATACAGAGACATGTCTAATAGAAGGAGCACTGATCCATTGCACATTACTGATAAGTAAGATGAGGCCTGTGCGTAGATTCAACTACAGGAAACACAACCAAGTACAAACAGTTATTCGTACTTTTATTACTACTAGACAAAAAGTCAGCAGTGTAACAGTGGCATTTGAGAGGTAGATAAAGAGTTGAATTATTCACTGAATAAAAACATAATTTCTTGTGGGATGAATTCCTGTTATTGTCAGTCTCTTATTCTTAATTTAGATAAAACACCAACAAAGGATGTCTAGATACTATTCTGTGGACTCGCACCAGTAAGAAGAAAAAGAGCAAGTTGAAGACGAGTAAATAAAATGGTCAGTTGAAGGTGGATTCTGCGTTTCCGAGCATTGTAAATTATTATTTATTTATTTATTTATTTTTTTAAAAAAAACACTATAGCAATAAACAGTAATCCTGCACTATTATCAGACATTCATATTTTAGCTTTGAATGATATGTACTTGTTTCAGGAGGAAATGAACACATCAATCACAAAATACTTTGGTGGTGACATCCACAAAATAGTCATGAACACCATAAAAAACAATCCTTTCGTGCTGATCCTCATCATAGATCCATAGGATGGTGCGTGGAGGTTGCTCTAAACCCTCCTGCCGATTTCACCCAATCATTGTCAACTTGTGCCAGATACATCCTTGAAGCCATCTCCTCTAGAAACGCCATTGATAGCCACACCGCACAAGTTTAAAATGATCTCCTACCATCATTTATTTCTGGTTCTCCTGAAAGTTCTGTAAAAGACAGTTACGTCCACTTTTACCTCTCCCCCATTCTACATGCTGTTTTCAGAGCAGATCATGCATTTCAGATCCAATGGGCCAATGCTAGCTTATCACATAATGTGAAGTACAGGCCTGGTTTCAACGTTTTCACTCAGGCTATCAACAGGAAATTCATTGTGGTTGTTGTAGAGATAAAGTCCCCCAAGCATCATTCCTCGGTGTAATCTGATCTAGTCAAGCTCTGTGGACAGATGAAACATGGCTATAATAATATAGTGCTGATTGGTGTCCTCCATCCTGCTGTCTGTGGCATAATGATCAACGGATTCTACATGGAAGCCTTTGTCATGGACATGCCGTCTCCACTAGTATACCGTGTAGTCAGACTGAGTGGCCATAATTTTTTCAAGAGAAATTAACCAATTTATTCTCATTCCTGGTTTGATACATCTTTTGATTCAAGTGAAAAATATTGAATTGGATACATTTGCAAAGGCTGAACCGCCAATTCCTCGTGCTCATCAGAATCTTTGTAGGGCAGAATGTGTTCCCCCTTCCTCATGGTTGTCTTATGATCATTATATATTGACGAGAAAAAGAAGAAATGATGAAGATCAACAACAACAGCAGCAGTAGACATGATGTTCATATAATAAAAGGGCAATAGATTCAATAGGACTGAGAATATCAATGACTTTATTCAAACTGTATATATCCAGTGTTTATAGTATATGGTATTGCATTAAGAACTAAGGAATAACTCCGAGTTGTTGAACTATAGACATGTACTCCTTGAGTGTTTGCATAATAACAATCTAGTTGATGTTTCAATAACATAGTGCAAGACAAGGCTTGCATATGTGATCTGACTGCCTATGGTTATCAATTGAAGCCCAATAGCAGTCATTTTATACCATCATCTTGACAATCCACACTCTTTTCTTCTAGCAATCGTCTTGCCAATATTTACTGATCAATCATCCAAGTATTCATGGATGGTTCTGCATCTTTCTTGGACAGAAAAAACTCAGCAGTATAAGACTGCACTTTATATTTGTTCGTAGTCATGTTGTTCATAACATTGATATATTGCCTTTGACAAATGAACAGCCCGGGAAAGACCATGTGTTCTCCATTTCATCACTCAGATCACTTTATTTACATGTTTTTAGCGTCAGTAAACTGCATATGTTTTTTCCCTTGTCCACTATTCATATGAACTAATAATATGCAAATGATTTTCTTTTTAATGTTTTCTGTATGATATGATTGAAGCTATCAGTATGTTCTGTGGTATATAACGTCGTTTTACTATGTCTTTTTTTTTCTTTTTCTTATTATTGCAATTGCTTAACTGCCTTTTTACATGCAATTTTGAATAGTGAGATGTGTACTTTTACTACTACATGTAAGGTAAGGTGAGAATAAACGAGTATTTTGGTCACTTTTCTTGTTATCTACCTATTCACAAATCAAGATTTGTTCTGTTGGCATTGTTGTACTATAATCCCAGGCAATAAGTCGGTGAGCGGTGAGTCAATCTTTCATTTTTATTCTATTTTCAAAAATAAAGGCATATCTATCAGTCCAAGATGTTCATAATAAAAGGGTCATGGAATAACACAAGATTTGGAATAGTTATTTTTTAGATGATTGTCTAAATTTTTATTATAAAGATAGTGTTCGGTACTTTTTTTTTTAGTAAAGCTTTTATTCTCCATCACAGCAGAGCACCTCCTTGGCATGCTATCCACTAAATTTCCCATAAATTCATTTGGAATCTTCTGCTATTTACTACGCAAGCATCGTTTAAGCTGTTTTGCATTGGTTATGCTTTTTCAATGAAGCTTGATCTTCTTCTCAAGATAAGCCCAGACATGCTCAATTGGGTTAAGATCTGGACTTTGTGCAGGCCAAAAATCAAACCATTGAATCATACACCTCTCTTGTTTGTACCATCTACTATATGTTCCTGTGCTCTTTGGGAGGCCAAGATCGTCAGCAATCTCTTGATAAGTATCATGTATTTTCTGTTGTCCTGTGATTTGACCTCTAATAAAAATAGCATATTCTCTTCTTTTGATAGGACTATCTTTTGAATAAGCTATAAAAGAAAAGAAAAACACTTTTATTTTATTATTGAATAAGAAAATGAAAGATTGGTTCGCCATTCACTCACTTATTGCATAAGATTGTATATTTATTTAGTATAAATAGACTTGTCAAGTTTGTTTTAATAAAAGTATCTCGTTTTTGAGTCTGATGAATTCAAAGAAGAATTCAGCATGTACGTTATTTTTTTAGTATAGAAATAGCATGGAGTTTGGAAGATACGATTAAATTTTCCTAGTCACTTTATTATAAAGACTAGGAACAATGATCATTAATCAAACATCTCTCAAAGGTGTTTACTGAGTACTGATCAAAGGCTTCATGGTGGCATTTAAGACAGCATTATAGGCTTATGTGTTTCTAGTGAATAAAATCATTGTTTGTATTGAATCAGCTACGCTTGGCCTTATTCTTAACTACTATTTTATTTCTCACTTCAAACATTTACTCTAAACATACAATCAAACAAATAAGCAGCATCGACTTGAAGGAAAAGAATGTCACTACTGACCCTACCATTGAATTCTCAATAGTGCTAGCCATTCTACTATTCTTTATTTCCAATCTGGCAATTATTGTACTTGAATCTTTGACTATTTTATGGATGATTGCATTGAGAAACGTTTTAAAAGATTTAGATTTTGGATTCTTTAAAATTGGAATATTGATTTAAATAAAGATTTAATTCAGAAAAAAAAAATAGAATCAATAATTTATTGTTGATGTCTCTAGAAACTATTAATACCTATAAAAAAAAGATATTAATTTTAAAACAATTAAGATATTTAAAATATAGGACCTCATTCAAAACGTAAATTATTTCTAATAGATATTGAAATATTAATAATAAAAATAAATTAAAAGATTAGATTTCTACCATTATAAATAGAACGTTTCTCATTAGATTTCTCATCAAGCAGCGTGTCCAGCTACTTCTAGCTTGATAGATCCATGTCCAATATACTTCAGAACTTGGAAAAATAATAATACTTTGCCTTTATTATTTAAATGCTCAATAGCATAGGCCCAAAAGTCATAAAAAGAAGATAGCTTAATTTGAAGAATCAAATAAAGCAAACTGTTGGCCTGAGATGATCATCATACTCATGGTAAATATAGGGCTGCTTATATTCAGAAGGGTCCTGTAGTGTATTGGTAATTGATTCCTATTTTTCATCCTTATTAGTTATTCTATCGATATGTGTGGTATTGTTAAGTTTACCTTAAAACTAAACAGAATCTTCAGGGATTCTTCTAGTGAAGTATATGTTGATTGTAAAGTTGGAAGCATTATTTTACTTTGTAAAAATAGACTATATCCATTTTCCATTGAAAAAGAGCTACGATATAATTCCATGGAATTGCTAGTAACAAACATTCCAAATACAAAGAATTCTCTTTGTGATTTTGCTTGTTTTATCCGATGGTGAAGCTGTCTTTTTAATGTCTCTCCTAGACGGGCTCTGTCTTCTTCTTGCAGTCTTTCATCGGCACTGCTCACCTTAATCTCTCCACAGCCTAATTCTTGGTTGCTGTCATGTATCAGAAAGTCTGTGGTTATTAATTTTCCCATGATGTTCTTATTTGATTTAGAAAGCTTCTCCCTATAAGAAAAAATATATGAGAATGAATTTTTTTTCCAATTAAAAAGACATACCAAGAAACAACAACTTTTGATTTAGAATTGAAAACAAATCTTAAAAGTATTGATACATTCTGCACCAAAAAATCCATCTCTGGTTGTTTCTTATTGTTTCTTAGAGGCTGTCTGTCTAAAGTTTCTCTCAAATTAACCAAGAACACGCCCAAGTCTCGTTGAAATATATTTTCTTCTGTTGGATGATCTTCTGGTATGATTTGAGATGAGAAGTATTCTTTTTTGACTATTATTGACTTAAGAAAACTGTAAGCTTATATACATTATATACATTCATTCAACTTACTCTTCTCCATTTTCTTATTTCACTGTATGTTTGGTCTGAGAAAACAAAAGGTTGAAGTAGAGATTCTACAGGGCAGTTGTCATAATATTTGATTGAGGATAAAAGCCTATAGGATTTATATATGAGTATTTTATTTTATCATAGGTATTTATTGATAACTTACAATCTTTCATCCAGGCTAAATTCATTATCCATATTATGAACTTTTGCTTTGTTAAAAAGTATACTGTCAAATTCATTCAATACTAAAATATATTGGCGCTGTTTAAATGTCTCACTATATTTGGAAAGTGAATGAGTTTCCTCAAATGATTCATCTGTTGTGTCTGTGAGAAATGATTCATGTTCTGGCACTTCCAGTAATGACGTTTCTGAAGATTCTGGTTGTGGTGATTTGTTTTTTTCTACAGTAAAAATAGACAGTATATGTCAGTGTTCTCCTGTCAAATCTATGTAAAGTCTTTATTAAATAAACTTGCCTTCATCCAAATGGTCTAATTAAAGCATGTTAGATTTTCATATTTTTTTCTTACTTATTTAAGCACTTACTAAATCGACACTTTTTTGGTAAGGTGTGTGATTCAATGTGGTTTTTCTCTGTTTCTTCCACCTTTTCCAATTTGTTTAATACTTCAAACACTGTCTTATCAGGGGCAAAATAATAGTTATTCCCAATATTTCTTCCTTGACCAACAACTGTTCCATAATTATAATAGTTTGTGCTTTTTTGTGTTTGTTGTGGTTGCTTCTGTGATAAAGTCTTTTATACATGATATCAAGAATAAGTTGACTAGAATACACTTTAAAAAAAACAGAGATGTTATACTTACAAGTTCTTTGATTAAAGCGTCTACAACCACTTGATTTTCTTTTGATAAATCATCTAGACGTGATAAATTATCCAGGCAAAGTCGATACTTGGAGCAAATTGAACTTGTCTTGGGCATTATTCTACTCTTCTTAATTATATCCTTTTTATAAGACTCAAAGTCCCATTTAGAAACAGGCGAGTGTTTAAAATATTTGATGTTTGGTTCTTCAGATAAAAAATTGAGAATGGATACTTTTTTATGCATGATAAAGTGAATAAAGTCGTGTTCACAGAAAACTAAGATCAATTTTTTTTTGTATTCTTTATTGACTGTTAAGTAGTATTTAAAAGCAAAATAAATGACATGTCCATATTGTAGTTGTATGCTGTTCCTAATAAAGTGACCCTCAATAAGCAACCACCCTTTTTCATAATTTCCAGGCTATTGTGTAATATTGGGCACTGTGATAAAAGAAAGATCTACTTGTGAGATGAAATGCTAGGCAGTTGGTCACTAGTAAGGTAGCAGGACTTGAGAACAAATGTAACGCACAAAATAAGGCGGAAAAGGGTACAGAACACAAAGACGGATTTAGATGCTTTAGGCACTTGTTCTTTATCTATTAACTTCTTTAAGCAAACGGCTGCTTCTTCAGACAGTTCAAAAATACTTAACAGTGAGCGAAAAGACAATTTTATTATTCTTTTATTTATAAGGGACTTATATACTCTTTCCTCAGTTATTATTGGCGATTTAATATAATTGGTCTTTGATACTCTTGGCAACTCTCTTGCAAGATAATAAGGACGCTATCCAAAAGATGTCTCAGCTTTATTGCAATTGTTATACTGAAAAATAACATACACTATTTCTTTTATTTCATAACACTTATTTTTATATAATGTCTGAATCATCCAACACTGCAAATATCTTCACCAAGACCCTAGAGATGTATGGGAAATATACCATCCCGAGACTTGTTCAGATATCTTGCATGAAGTATTGAACCTGAACACTACCCAAGTCAAGACATATTGTATGCTCAGCGTGTCTACTTCCACTGTACGGAATATCTTGAAGCATTTCAATGAGACAAGGAGGTTTGGAGGTGGTGAAATGATAGTTGGGTTAATTTAACAATGAGGGTGTTGGGAGCTAGATCATAGTGAAGGGTAAGATAAACTTCAACAAGTACATCAATGTCTTGGGAGATGTCTAATGCCCTGAACTCAAGTAATTCTCTCTCATATAAACCCTGAAGTCAGTTACCACATACAAGAAAACAATGCTAGACCTCATACAAGCAAGGCAACTCAATTAGAGAGTAGTTAACAGTATAGTAATGACTCTTTAATGGTCCTTACAATATCAATCTCAATTCAATGGAGCATCTATGGGCCCACCTCAAGAAAATCATTATAAAGGGTATAAGAGTATATTTTACCAAATAATAGTTAGGTACTGCCCTGACGCTGAGATGGGGTAAAATATCAAAGGCAATAGACACCCTTATTGCCAGCATAAGGCGGAGATGCCAGGCCGTGATAAATGCCATTAACTGATAGTGGTTACTAAGCAACCTACCAATAAAACCACTGTTATTTCTTATCAACACTACCATCTTTATTTATTGAAAGTTTTGTGTTTCTATTTTATAGATTCATAAAGTCATTACACTATTAAGATAAACTACAAAACTAAAAAAGATGGACTGAATTTGAAATGTTCCTATTACTTTTGTCAGGTCAATTTAGAATCATAAGGGAAACCAGTCGAATCACATGATATTGTTTATTAGGCGTTTATTCTTTCTCAGCCACAAAGAATCCATTCAGTCTAAGTATCCCAAATCACTCTCTTCTGGCTTTATACTAATGCAGCTGCTTAATAGATTTGACCAAGGACTACACAGGCCATCATTGTATATTAGCGGTGATCAAGGGTTAAGAGTGGCTGCTTTTCTCTCTACAACACTTTAATAAACAGACTCGGGATAAGCATCTTGTATGAATCTCGCAAGAGGGCATATTAAGACTGTTGCTTACCCAGAACCTATTTGACATTAATGAATCTTGATAATATTTGATTCTTCAAATTAAGCTATCTTCTTTTTATGACTTTTGGGCCTATGCTATTGAGCATTTAAATAATAAAGGCAAAGTATTATTATTTTTCCAAGTTCTGAAGTATATTGGACATGGATCTATCAAGCTAGAAGTAGCTGGACACGCTGCTTGATGAGAAATCTAATGAGAAACGTTCTATTTATAATGGTAGAAATCTAATCTTTTAATTTATTTTTATTATTAATATTTCAATATCTATTAGAAATAATTTACGTTTTGAATGAGGTCCTATATTTTAAATATCTTAATTGTTTTAAAATTAATATCTTTTTTTTATAGGTATTAATAGTTTCTAGAGACATCAACAATAAATTATTGATTCTATTTTTTTTTTCTGAATTAAATCTTTATTTAAATCAATATTCCAATTTTAAAGAATCCAAAATCTAAATCTTTTAAAACGTTTCTCAATGCAATCATCCATAAAATAGTCAAAGATTCAAGTACAATAATTGCCAGATTGGAAATAAAGAATAGTAGAATGGCTAGCACTATTGAGAATTCAATGGTAGGGTCAGTAGTGACATTCTTTTCCTTCAAGTCGATGCTGCTTATTTGTTTGATTGTATGTTTAGAGTAAATGTTTGAAGTGAGAAATAAAATAGTAGTTAAGAATAAGGCCAAGCGTAGCTGATTCAATACAAACAATGATTTTATTCACTAGAAACACATAAGCCTATAATGCTGTCTTAAATGCCACCATGAAGCCTTTGATCAGTACTCAGTAAACACCTTTGAGAGATGTTTGATTAATGATCATTGTTCCTAGTCTTTATAATAAAGTGACTAGGAAAATTTAATCGTATCTTCCAAACTCCATGCTATTTCTATACTAAAAAAATAACGTACATGCTGAATTCTTCTTTGAATTCATCAGACTCAAAAACGAGATACTTTTATTAAAACAAACTTGACAAGTCTATTTATACTAAATAAATATACAATCTTATGCAATAAGTGAGTGAATGGCGAACCAATCTTTCATTTTCTTATTCAATAATAAAATAAAAGTGTTTTTCTTTTCTTTTATAGCTTATTCAAAAGATAGTCCTATCAAAAGAAGAGAATATGCTATTTTTATTAGAGGTCAAATCACAGGACAACAGAAAATACATGATACTTATCAAGAGATTGCTGACGATCTTGGCCTCCCAAAGAGCACAGGAACATATAGTAGATGGTACAAACAAGAGAGGTGTATGATTCAATGGTTTGATTTTTGGCCTGCACAAAGTCCAGATCTTAACCCAATTGAGCATGTCTGGGCTTATCTTGAGAAGAAGATCAAGCTTCATTGAAAAAGCATAACCAATGCAAAACAGCTTAAACGATGCTTGCGTAGTAAATAGCAGAAGATTCCAAATGAATTTATGGGAAATTTAGTGGATAGCATGCCAAGGAGGTGCTCTGCTGTGATGGAGAATAAAAGCTTTACTAAAAAAAAAAGTACCGAACACTATCTTTATAATAAAAATTTAGACAATCATCTAAAAAATAACTATTCCAAATCTTGTGTTATTCCATGACCCTTTTATTATGAACATCTTGGACTGATAGATATGCCTTTATTTTTGAAAATAGAATAAAAATGAAAGATTGACTCACCGCTCACCGACTTATTGCCTGGGATTATAGTACAACAATGCCAACAGAACAAATCTTGATTTGTGAATAGGTAGATAACAAGAAAAGTGACCAAAATACTCGTTTATTCTCACCTTACCTTACATGTAGTAGTAAAAGTACACATCTCACTATTCAAAATTGCATGTAAAAAGGCAGTTAAGCAATTGCAATAATAAGAAAAAGAAAAAAAAAGACATAGTAAAACGACGTTATATACCACAGAACATACTGATAGCTTCAATCATATCATACAGAAAACATTAAAAAGAAAATCATTTGCATATTATTAGTTCATATGAATAGTGGACAAGGGAAAAAACATATGCAGTTTACTGACGCTAAAAACATGTAAATAAAGTGATCTGAGTGATGAAATGGAGAACACATGGTCTTTCCCGGGCTGTTCATTTGTCAAAGGCAATATATCAATGTTATGAACAACATGACTACGAACAAATATAAAGTGCAGTCTTATACTGCTGAGTTTTTTCTGTCCAAGAAAGATGCAGAACCATCCATGAATACTTGGATGATTGATCAGTAAATATTGGCAAGACGATTGCTAGAAGAAAAGAGTGTGGATTGTCAAGATGATGGTATAAAATGACTGCTATTGGGCTTCAATTGATAACCATAGGCAGTCAGATCACATATGCAAGCCTTGTCTTGCACTATGTTATTGAAACATCAACTAGATTGTTATTATGCAAACACTCAAGGAGTACATGTCTATAGTTCAACAACTCGGAGTTATTCCTTAGTTCTTAATGCAATACCATATACTATAAACACTGGATATATACAGTTTGAATAAAGTCATTGATATTCTCAGTCCTATTGAATCTATTGCCCTTTTATTATATGAACATCATGTCTACTGCTGCTGTTGTTGTTGATCTTCATCATTTCTTCTTTTTCTCGTCAATATATAATGATCATAAGACAACCATGAGGAAGGGGGAACACATTCTGCCCTACAAAGATTCTGATGAGCACGAGGAATTGGCGGTTCAGCCTTTGCAAATGTATCCAATTCAATATTTTTCACTTGAATCAAAAGATGTATCAAACCAGGAATGAGAATAAATTGGTTAATTTCTCTTGAAAAAATTATGGCCACTCAGTCTGACTACACGGTATACTAGTGGAGACGGCATGTCCATGACAAAGGCTTCCATGTAGAATCCGTTGATCATTATGCCACAGACAGCAGGATGGAGGACACCAATCAGCACTATATTATTATAGCCATGTTTCATCTGTCCACAGAGCTTGACTAGATCAGATTACACCGAGGAATGATGCTTGGGGGACTTTATCTCTACAACAACCACAATGAATTTCCTGTTGATAGCCTGAGTGAAAACGTTGAAACCAGGCCTGTACTTCACATTATGTGATAAGCTAGCATTGGCCCATTGGATCTGAAATGCATGATCTGCTCTGAAAACAGCATGTAGAATGGGGGAGAGGTAAAAGTGGACGTAACTGTCTTTTACAGAACTTTCAGGAGAACCAGAAATAAATGATGGTAGGAGATCATTTTAAACTTGTGCGGTGTGGCTATCAATGGCGTTTCTAGAGGAGATGGCTTCAAGGATGTATCTGGCACAAGTTGACAATGATTGGGTGAAATCGGCAGGAGGGTTTAGAGCAACCTCCACGCACCATCCTATGGATCTATGATGAGGATCAGCACGAAAGGATTGTTTTTTATGGTGTTCATGACTATTTTGTGGATGTCACCACCAAAGTATTTTGTGATTGATGTGTTCATTTCCTCCTGAAACAAGTACATATCATTCAAAGCTAAAATATGAATGTCTGATAATAGTGCAGGATTACTGTTTATTGCTATAGTGTTTTTTTTAAAAAAATAAATAAATAAATAAATAATAATTTACAATGCTCGGAAACGCAGAATCCACCTTCAACTGACCATTTTATTTACTCGTCTTCAACTTGCTCTTTTTCTTCTTACTGGTGCGAGTCCACAGAATAGTATCTAGACATCCTTTGTTGGTGTTTTATCTAAATTAAGAATAAGAGACTGACAATAACAGGAATTCATCCCACAAGAAATTATGTTTTTATTCAGTGAATAATTCAACTCTTTATCTACCTCTCAAATGCCACTGTTACACTGCTGACTTTTTGTCTAGTAGTAATAAAAGTACGAATAACTGTTTGTACTTGGTTGTGTTTCCTGTAGTTGAATCTACGCACAGGCCTCATCTTACTTATCAGTAATGTGCAATGGATCAGTGCTCCTTCTATTAGACATGTCTCTGTATTGGTCTTGGATACGGCAGAAATTTTGGAATAATAAGAGGGTGTATGAATCAATCAATGCGGTAATGACCGATCGAGAAAGAAGATTCACTTAACAATGGCTCGAAAAAAAAAACTTATACTTTGAAAAGATCACTCTGAGCTTTAATAAAAGGAATACAAAGCATCTGCAATGTTGGGCACTTTGAGATCAATGAGAGACACGTAGGGCCTTGGGAAGCCGGCTACTAGCACGGAAAATTAGCAGAAAGGATGGGGTGTTGGGGATATCTTTTTTGGTGTGAGAGAGTAGTGGAGGGGAGATGGATAGGAGATGCCATAAACAGTGTGGGGTGGCAGAAAACAAACAGGCAGTAGAAATAACAATGGTATTTCACAAATAACAACAAAGAGACCAGCGTAAAGAGACAGAACATGAAGAAGAAAAAGAAAAAGAACAGAAAACAGTCCATTATCTAAGTCTATGAAAGCCTATTGTACTTGTCTTTACTTTAAATAGCTGCTCGGATCAAGCTCTTTTTATTATTATTAAAGAAGTAGACAACCACACTTGTATACTACTTTTTTTTCTTTCTTTCTATTCTTGTCAGTGACATTGTCTTCTTTTTTCAGTTGCAATTGACTCACCATGTCTACACAGAACACTCATGCAGATAGAGGGACTCCAAGAATAGATGCCTGTGGTTAGCTGAAAGGGAGAGAAATTGAAGAAGGGTAGCTTTTATGCAAGAGAAAAAGATACTTTATTCAAGATGATAAATTGTATCTATTTATGCTATTCTATTTCATATGTTCAGTAGCTACAGTAAGCAGTTGCTATGGGTTATTCAACATGGCCAATGCTGCAGTTATCAATGCTGCAGTTATCAATGCTGCAGTTATCAATGCTGCAGTTATCAATGCTGCAGTTATCAATGCTGCAGTTATCAATGCTACAGTAGTCATGGAAGATTGTTTAAGGATCAACCGAAATTCCAATTGGTGACAAGCTCACAGCACACTATCTTTCACTAACAATCTTCATTAAAGACTTAATACAAAATAAGAAAACCCATTCATTAAAGACTAACAATAGCTGTGGTCTTTCTATAGGTAAGTGTGTTATTCTATGGTATATAGTACCCACAAACTAATACTAATAATAGCTGCATTCTCCCAGTCAGATTGATCTTGGGAGCTTGATTGGCTTCCCATGCCATTGACAATCGCCATTCTTTGGTTCTCTTTCTTTGCATAATCGAGCTGCTGGACGTGGCTCCAAGATCAATACATGTCTCTTGTTTACATTCTTGTTCTTGTTCTCGTTATTCCATCTCTACCTTCAGAATGTTTGATGATTGCGTACAAGAGAAGCCTTCTTTTTTAAAATAATAATAATAATAAAACAGTATTGTCACATTTGTCGCATCCAAATCATATGCCAATTTTTAATTTATTTATGTCGTTTTTTTTTTAAAAAATAAAATAAAAGTATATTAGTGCGACAATATTAAGTGAGAATAGTGTACTATCAATAGATAGCAAGTAAATATTAAGTATCATCTAAGAATATCTAGTAGTATCTACGATTGTCTAGTCATAACTCACATACACCACTTCTTCTCTCATTGTAAACTGTTTTAATACGAAATATTACGCTATTATTCATCATCACTATCAGAATCACTATCAGATTCATCCTTTTCCTTTGCATTTTCTCCAGCACGCTGAGTACCACCTGCCAAAGCAGACGTGAATCCCTGTTCACGCATCAACTTCATTTGGCCTGCAATAGAGTCATCTTCTGGCTCTGAAATGGAGTCATCCACTTCTTCTTCTGCTGGAAGGTCAGTAGGATCCTGGATTGTCAACTGAATGTCCTGCAAAATATCAGCGCCGGCATAGGTATCGGATTTTACAAACAGAGAAAAGGTGTAGGTTCCTGGTTTGGGTGGACCAGCAAAGGGAATACGGATGGTGTGAACGTCTACAATATCAGTCACCTTGCGGGGAGGAACAAGAATGCGATTGACTTTGGGATCACCCAAGAAGATCCACCAGTAGGGCTTTTTTTCCTATAGATTTAATAAAGAAAAGAGTTTAGAAAAAAGTGTGTGAAAAGAGAGAATAGAAAGGTGCAACTTACACCAGGATAATAAGGACTGTGGGCTAATCCGAGTTTCTCTCCTTCCGTCTCTTGTTCTTCCTCCATTGTATCTTCCTCTTGGTTCTCCTCCTCTATTTTCTTAAGAACTAGATCATCCACAACACCATTCTTCAGTGTAAGGACAAAGGTAATAATGGCACCGGTAGTAATAATACTGTCACCCACCACTAAAGAAGAGGACAAAGGATAAGTAATGCGCTCTTTTCTCTTGTCTAGAGATGGATTTCTCTATGGAATCTTGTTTAGCTGTCTCCTACCTTTGAACACAGCACGACAGACATTCACTTTAGGCACTCGGTTAGCTACTTCCATCACATCCAAGTATTGCTCCTCAGACAAGGATTTTAAGAAGGATTTACGCTCTGGTTCTGAAAGTGCAAGGAAATGCTGGATAGTGTTTACGTTCTTCTTCTTGCTGCGGAAGTGTTTACGTAAAAGAGCGGTATCAATGTGAGGAAGTTGTTTGATGCTAGGATCTCCAGGGAAAGTGGCCTGTAACAAGTGCTGCTGCATGTCCATAATTGTGGTGCCTACATTCAACCACTGCTTTACAATCACAATTTGGAGTAAACCCTGGAGAAGATGGATGGACTTTTCAACAATAAAGCGTTGATCTAGTGCCTGTGCGTCAATGAGTGCTGTTTTGATGTTTGTTTACCTTTTAACAGAGCATTGCGGTGACTTCCAGAGGCCTTGGAGGCAATGTCGATGCGCAAAAAGTAAGCGTAGAGAAGAGTGTGGGCTTTACGACGGTACAGGGGGAGTGTCTACACGCATTAGCACATGGAACATAGGCTGTCTGGACTTACGTCTGCTATGCTTTCGTATTTTTTGCTGAACCGCTTGTCTAGTTCCTCAGCAATGGCAGTGTCCAATACCTTGAGAATGGCCTCATCTCCTCCATTGGTTTGGACATTCTCCTTAAACTCATGAGCACCCGACAGTACATTTACAATGTCTAATGTAGCAGCATGAGGTCTGTGTTTTGTTGTGGATCCCACAAAACTTACTCTTGAATTCTGCATCCTCTTTCAAACCCTTAAAAAATACAGCCATGGTGTCGTTTAAAATGTGCTCTTTGGTGTGTCTGCGTGAGTTATACCACCAACTTGCCTATACATGGGATACTCAGTACAAAAAGACATGCCTGCACACTTACAATGTAATAAGGAAGTCCAATACCAAAGGCAAGAGCATAGAACAACAGAACAAAACGACTGTTGGTGCCTTCTACCAGTTTAGATGGCAAAGCAACACCCATAGAGAAAGACTGCTTTCCATCGGGATGGCCGTACTGTTCATAGTTCTTGCGCACTTCTTCATCTGTCAATCTAATAAGAGTGAGCCTCTATCTATCGTCAACACAAGGACATACACTTTGTAGGCTTTGCTGATCTGAATAAACTGTTCCTCGGACTCCTTTTCAGTGCCTTGAACTGCCTTATCGGGGTGATAGACAAGGGAAAGACGTTTATAGACCTTTTTGATTTCTGGTAGAGAAGCCCCCTTTATCAACAAAAAGGCATCATCAGCACAACCAGCTCAACCAGCTCAACCAGCTCACACTTACTTCGCTCACACCAAGAATCTCATAAGGATCCCATGCTGCCTTGGGTGCTTGTGCGTAGGACAATTGATAGGCCAACAGGGCAACAGCTACCCATCCAAGAATAATAAAGACAATTCTAACACTCATGAGCCTATAGTCTTAAAGATGGCCACTTACTTTGCATTGATCCAACCAAGAGGATTGGCTGAGCGTGTCTTTTTAATAGTCTTTCGTTGTTGTTGACAGGATGAGCACTTGCAGTAGTTCTTTTTCTGTTTGTGAACTGGTGCCGTTAGTCCTGTCGCTTGTTACTGCTCTTACGTGTTAGCTTGAAGCCGTTATAAAGAAACACTGCAGTAGAGGGCACTAGACATAGAGAGATGACAGAGAGAAGGAAATAATAGAAATTAAATCCCTCCTCATCATAAGCGTACTGAGCCATGGTGACAAGTCAACCGTTCACTGTGGAGTCGAACGTATATTATCTCCTTGTATTCCATGTCATACTGCGATTGGCTGATCATTGTCTACGTCACTTTATCCCTCATTTAAAAAAGAAAAAGAGGTGGTCAATTGTCCGATTAGAACTACGACAATGAAGAACTACCTATTTACACACCAGGAGATCTCTAGGATATAAAAGGAAATAGTCAAACTACAATTGTTTAAAAATGACACATCGATTTGAGGGGCAAAAATAGATTAAGATGTATTCATGTTGGTTTTTAAATAAAGATTATTATGTAGATTTACCTGTAGATATCTGAATCCCGGAGGAAACCACTTTTGATGTGGCGATATATAATATGAATGCATCAAAGAATATCTATTCTTTTCTACAGAATGAAGCTGGTCGGTGGCGACCCTTTAATCCCTCTTCTGAAATTGTATAGATATTCTTTGATGCATTCACATTTCTGTTCCAAAAAATTCCACAACTTTGGCAAGCGTGGATACTGTTGAAATTCACTAATACCTCGGTAAGGTTATTTGTGTTATAAGTGTGGCAGATCTTGAGAATAAAAATAAAACAGAGTAACTGTTAGAAGAGCTTTTCATATTGGGTGAGAAGTCAATTATGCTTACTCTTGATGCTCGGAACTCATCAACATCAGCCATAAGAAGATCTCCATTCTTTTGTCTCTTTTTCAATGATTGATATAAAACTCTCGTCAAACCAACACGATGACCTTTAAACTTGACAGCATCTTTTGCCTTTATTCCTGTGCCATAAGCAATTACAGGCAGCTTGGTAGGATCGTACTCCAATCTTTCTAGGTGCCAATACCCCTTTTCAATAATAAAATAATAGTAAAAATAGTTAGTTCGAGATGTATTAATGTACTCTCTATGTATGTCGTATTACCCTTGCACTGGTACCTTCTTCTTGCCTTTGCCTTTTTAACGGATTCACTGGGTTTATTATAGTAAAAGAATATACAATAGAAACTGAATAACATGTCAGACATAACAACCATACACTCACCAGATCACAACTGTTGGTTTATATGCCAGACAAAGGCAAACAAAATAAAGAGGGTATAAGTTATGAAGAACAACAGACAGTGTAATTAGCAGGTATTAATATCCAAACAGAAGAGAACAAAACGAAATTTCACAAGCCATTTGCTTAATCAGAACTACCAAAGTAATGTAGACTACAACAACATTTTAAAAAGAAAAAGAATTGCTTAAAGAACAGTTACCTAGTTACCCGTTGTACTCAAATCGTGTGTTGTGTCTCTGTTCATGTACCTTCTCTGATTTCCCTATACAAGCCTTTGTACTAACACTCTATTTTTTAGTCCCTGCTAGAGACCAAACATCTATACATTTATCTCTCTAGTGGTCTTGTTGATAACCACAGTGCCCCTTTATTACAGATACTTGTAAACTTTTTGATTTAAAACACAGTTACACAAAAAGAAATTTTATTGTGACTTATAAGGAAATATATATCCCCGCTTAAAGGCCAGAAAAATCTCCTGATGTGTAGTGTCTATTTTTACTATTGTTTTTATTGGCCAATAGAATAGAGTGTTTGTCATTATTGTCTGATAAGAAACAGATATTGATGGTAGATCAACTATTAAAATGTTATTAATAGAAAGAAAGAAAAGGATACCCTATTTATCTTATAGTTACTTAAGAACAGTGAAAATTTAATAGCAATGATCTTTATAGTGAGATAAATGCTCTTTATTATTACTGAGAAAACAGGGGTGAGGGTTTATAACAAATCTATTGTAGAGATAATAATTAGTTCTGATAAGGATATGTTCAGTATTTTATTATTCATACTGGTAATAATAATAAGTAACAATAAAGGTAGTGATAGCAGTGAGAATGACATCAACAACACCATTAGTGATACTATTACTTGGAATGATTTCGATATTTGTAACATTTGCATTAACAGCCATCATAATTTTAATAATAAAGATAAAAGAAGTTTTATTATTAATTAGCCACTTTGCCTCCATTTTTTTCTTCTCTTTTCTGCCTTTTCTGTTCTTGTCGAAAAACCAATATTTTATTCTAGGCTTTTCACTAACACTCTAGTCCTTGTCTTGGGATATAAAAAGCCTACATTATTCATTCAGTACAGTGATAAAGCTTCTTCTTACAAAGAAGAAAATGGAGTGTTGATTCTGGTGGATCCACCTCAAAAAGACCATTAAGAAGGACATAAACTATTCCACTAAACAAAAGTTGGAGGCTGCCCAGATGCTGGAATAAGGTAAAATATCAAAGGAAGTAACATACAACCTCATCACCAGCATAGGGCGGAGATGTCAGGCTGTGGTAGGTGCCAAAGACTAATGGTAGTTACTAATTAACCTATATATAAAATTACTGTTTTGTATTTAAAACACTCTTTTTATTTATCTAATGAATTCATAAAGTTATAACACTATTAATAAAAGCATATATCGAAAAGGAAATCCGAATTTGAAAAAGGGTGGTTACTTATTGAGGGTCACTTTAATTTAAACCGAAGAACTATTACTATTAAAATTCTGTGATCTATAATGTTTTGTATAAATTATATTATGATAATACAAATAAATAAGTTTAAGCATAATATAGAAATAGATAAATGAAGCTATTAATGTATATACATTATAAATGGATGATATCTCATAGAGTCATTATTAAAGACTATTTTAGCCAAAGAAGATTGTAGGGCTACATGAATACAAAAGGCTATTTAGATTTGAGCAAATCGAATATATAACAACTTGAAAAAATAGGTTCTAACTTTCAAACAACAAGATATAACAGTCTGTGAGATCCTCTGCATTTAACAATCACATTCATTCAGCCGGTCAGAAATAGCTTGTAAAACACAAGAGACAGATGAACACATTCAGTGCATGTAAATAGTACCATTATCTATAAGCTAATAGTAATAGTTAACGAATGTTTCAAAAGCGTCTTTAGTATCAATTAGCATAGCTTATACACACAAATAATTCTAAAGTAGTATCTTCTTGTCTAAAGATTGCAAGAAAGATGACTATGGGAGTGGCACTTCAAGCTCATTCAACTATTAATTACTGGTATATAAGGCTTTATTCTTATCAATAAACTTATTCAATTAGGCCTAATAATGATTAATTGAATACAAAGCCTGGTTTTATGGATGCTAATTGAACACTGCTTCAATGCTATTGGTGTCTTCTGCTATATTTCTGCATTTAAAATATGAATAACAGTACTCTTCTGTGCAAGACATTGACTAAGTCTGAAATTTAATTATGATCGAGTACAAACATCAGGGTAATAAGTCTCCAGGACACCTATACCTCTATTATGGTTTATGTTAATATTTGCTGTGTATGTACACCCCATATTCTTACCAATAAAGTCATCTTATAGAATATTATTATTAGCACTCTTTTGAAGGTCAATCCATTTGGTAGAAAGCCCATGTTTAACTTCATTGACATACACCAATCATCACTATCTCTTATGAGCTTCCATTACAGTTTATTAGAAAAACTTATAGAAAATCACTGCTTATAATTTTAATAAAATTTCATTGATGTACTGTTTATGCTTTTCTTTATGATAGCAACTCAAGCCATAGGATTGAATAGCCATCATATTTTATCTAGTACATCCATCAACTATACTACTTAGTAAATACTATAGTCGTAGACATTGTCTTGGTTTGAGACTCATTGAATAAAATATATTGCGTAAATTGATATCAGGGAAAATAAATGAATTGAAACTAAAGATATAGTTAATAAGTCTGCTTGATGTGTCTAGGAAAGTTGTTAAGCATAGGTTGGGGTAGTATGGGGTTTTAAAAACCATTCAAGGTGATAGAGTATTAATCAAACAGAGAGACATACCGGGATTGAGTGTAATTACTAATGATATCAAGGAGTGTAGGAGAAGTAAGATGTTATTAGGGGAAAATTCCGTGCCCTGTGTATAGTTTTTCTCCAAGGTATCTGTCCATGGCAACTATATAAGACCTCACTCTTGACCATTCTTGAATTATCATTGTGTCTTATTCTCTAGCCTTTACATTTCATCATGCATCTCAAATTATCTACAATTACTGTTGTCGCCTGTCTTATCGCTGTTGGTGTCCAGGCCTCCCCACTTCATCAATCAGCTAATGCTGATGTCAGCGGTACTGTTGCTGAGGTGACTGACATCGCTAGCAGCACTCTTAGTATTGTTCGTGATGATACAGTAGATACTGTTGATAGTGTTGAGAATGCCGCCAAGAATGCTGCTACTAGTGTTGCTAATGCTGTTCCTGTCTCTTATGGTGTTGTTTATGGTGGTCATGATATGAATGTTAATCTTGGTGCTAAAGTTGAGCATAACGGTCATTCTGCTGGTGCCAGTACTGGTGCCAGTGCCGGTGTCGGTGCGGGTGTCGGTGCCAGTGCCGGTGCCAGTGCCGGTGCTAATAACAAAGCTCACTTCAATAAGCGCCAAGCTGGATTCACCGGTAGCAATGTTGGTCTCACTCGTTTTAAAGCTGTCAAAGCAAAGCAAGAATCAAAAGCTCTTGGTACTATTCAAAAGGCTCCAGGTGGAAGTGATCTCTCCGCAGCTGTTGTTCAAAACCATCTTCGTCTTAATGCTGAAAAGTCCCAGTTCAAGGAAGACATGAAGCTTTTTAAATGAAGACTATACACTTCTCTGTACCTATTATAGACCTGTATGAGCATGAACCTTGGCATTTAAAGTATTCAAGATACTTTCTACATTATAATAAATTAGGGATGTTTTCTATTCTAATAACCAATACTATTTATTTATTTATTTAAAAATCATCTTTGGCTTATCATGAATTGATAATAAAAAGTATCTGTTGAGAATACTGCATTCTACTAGCATTTTCTCCTCAGATTGAGATAAAGCTGAAGCTTCTCGTTAAAAGACCATAGTGATAAACTAATTTCCAGTGCATCAATGACAGTATTAAAATAGCGGTTATTATGTTAAGGAGTAAGAACTATTTGTGAGTAGCCAAAACAGGGGGGTTTAGGCTTATCTCAAGTAAATAGTAGGAATCAAATGCACTATTTCTACATACTTCTTCTATGTTCTCTTCTACACTACAGTTTATACCATAGTGTGTGATTGTATGGTATTTAATACAAGTGCTTTTTTCCTCTTCATTATAACAATTTATTTATAATTTACTAAGACATAGGTAAAACTGTGTGCATATTTTTATTTAGAGTATAAATGTGAAAGCAATAGAGATGAATATATATAATTTTTAATCAGTAAAGAATATATAGTATTAAGACATTCGTTAGTCTAATCTATGACACCAACAGATAGATAATAGTCAACAAATAATACAAAAGCATGCTTTGTATTATGTGCTCAGAATGACGAATCCCTGGATCTTACCCTTATATGTTCTCAGCACCTTGGTCTGTAAAGAAATACTTAAGGGGTCACCGTAGGATAATTAAAATATGACATCTGCTGGACTATACTTAAAAATAATAATAAGTAGAAAGTGCCTAGGAGAAAAAGTGTTTATAAAGTATGTATTTGAAGATGCCTTTCAATTGATCTAAGATATAGACATCAATCTATAATTCTATTTCAAACTATACTGGTGAATGAATCATGGTGATCTATCTTTTAGTTGTATTAAAAGTTTATAATCGTTCTTTATAAATATATATTTAATTTATATCTGATTTATCCTTGGTCTGTACACTGAACATTGCAGTAGATCATAAGAAAGGGGTCTATTCGACAGATATTCGCTTATGGTATCATGCGACTTCATATATGTTTTCCCACCGTTATGCTTTCACTGTATGAAACGACCTTATAAAAGTAAGTGAAGACTAGAAGAAACATTTTATTATTACTATTTCAAAGAATATATACGGTTATCTTCTGCTCTTTATTTCATTTTATTTTATTTTATTTCATTTTATTTTTTAGTGCTTATTGTATTTGTCTGCAAAGAACACTTGTGGCATTGCTTTTATTTTTCATATTCTATTCTCTAACAGGGTTTGGATATAAGAAGGGTGAAGTTTAGTGAGAGACAAAATACTCCCAAATACGGTCCCATGTAATAAATGACTAAACAAAAAATCAATTTATTTTATTTTGAGAAATAAAGGCATATCTATCAGTCAAAGATGTTCATAATAAAAGGTTCATGGAATAACATAATATTTATGGTAGTCATTCTTTAGATGATTGTCTACATCTTCATAATAAATATATTACTTAGTACTTTGTAGCAAAGCCTTTATTCTCCATCACAGCATAGCACCTCTTTGGCATACTATCCACTAAATTTCCCATAAATTCATTTGACATCTTCTGCTATTTACTACACAAGCATCGTTCAAGCTGTTTTGCATTGGTTATGCTTTTTCAATGAAGCTTGATCTTCTTCTCAAGATAAGCCCAGACATGCTCAATTGGGTTAAGATCTGGACTTTGTGCAGGCCAAAAATCAAACCATTGAATCATACACCTCTCTTGTTTGTACCATCTACTATATGTTCCTGTGCTCTTTGGGAGGTCAAGATCGTCAGCAATCTCTTGATAAGTATCATGTATTTTCTGTTGTCCTGTGATTTGACCTCTAATAAACAAACTATGTTCTCTTCTTTTGGTGGGACTCTCTTCATGTTCTTGACTAATAGCCTGCTTATTTCTATTGCTTGAGGTCATTTTTTGAATAAGTTAAAAGAAAAGAAAAAGACCTCTATTTTATTATTGAAGAATAAAAAATAGAAATTTATCTTTTGTCTAGTTACTTATTCCTTGGAACTGTAAAGATAGTCTATATTTTTGTTCTTACTAAAACACAGTAAACACAGTAGTTATTTTTCTCCTTTCTGTATGTACTCCTTACACTCTTTCCGGGTTGTCCTGTGGGTTCAGTGGCTCTATCCATCAGTTTTGTAGTAGTCATTCTCTTTGGAATAGTAAGAAGAGGTGTATATTTAGCTGTAGGTAACACATTGGCTCTCTTGTGTGTACAAAGAAGCCAGCAGCAGTACACAATAGTACTTGGTCAAGGCTAGTTTCATCGACGACTCATCAATAGCATATAACTCCTACCATTCACACTCTTTTTTTATCCATAGGTAACCTAAGAGACCAATAAGAAGGTCAGAATATCTCGATCCAGCATTTCAAGACAAGCCATATCACAAGAAATATGCTCTTGCAGTAGAGTGAGTTATGTGACAGAATGTATTGATTTTCATTTGAATAAAATAAAACAAGGATATTAGCTGTGGTTTGTACTATGAGCTCCTTTGTCGTTCTTTCACAAAAAGATAGAGCCAAAGAACAGTCATTGATAGTTATGCCTGAGGTTTAGAGTGGGCATATATTACTTAATATTTATCCTTTGCTCTCTCTCATTTATCATATATCATCTACCACCTATTCATTATTTATTATTTATTATCCATCACGAATGGAGAATAGTGTAAAAATACACTTATTCTTATTCTATCTAATCCTACTGTGCTCTTTCCAACAGACATTGGTATACTATTTGAAGAGGACAATGAAGAACAGAGAAAAAGAGAAAAAGAAAGGAATGTATCAGTAGTGAATAGTCTCTCTTGTTACTGTAAAAAAGTAGATGGAGATACACACCCACAGAGAAGAGTGTCTATGCTTAGGCTTACCGACAGACAATAACAACCCATCTCCTTTTTCTTTTTCTTTCCTTGTTTGTATTCTCCTGTTCATGTGATTATATGTCTTTGTTCTCCAAGAATGAAAACAAGTTTCTCGGATAATTCCTATACAAAACCCGTGCTATCACTCTTCTTTGTCGTCTCTCCGTCCATTTGCAGGCCTAGCAAAAATAAAAAATAATAATAATAATAAGCGGGCTTGAGTTGGGTGTGGATATTGCTCCATCTCCCGGTGAAAGTGTCGTACGAGAGACGGATTTAGTGCTTTCCCATTCCCCATCAAGTGTTTTAGTGCATCACAAAGTGAGCCCTCGTATTTATTTGCCTGCTTTTATTGACTTTTTTTGCTCTCTTCACCCTTCTTTCTTTCTTTCTTTCTTTAAAGGCCACCTGTTTTTATTACTGAGGAAGAATAAAACACTAAGCTTATAAACACCATGGAAGACACTACTACTAAGGACATTAGCCCGGTGATGAAACGCCTCCAGAACAAACCCGATATCCCACGTATAGACTACACCATCTACACCATGGAAGATGGCACAGTAGCTAGCACAAAAGAAAGAGTGATCAAAGGCAAGCATAGCCTCACGTGGGTTGACATTGACTCCTCCCTCCAGATGTTCCTCCACCTGCTGTCTCTATTCCAACCGACGAGGAGTTCTGGAGTAAAGAACGTCCTGGGTTACCCAACCTTGCCTTCTTGAAAGATCACTTCTACCGCGAAGGACGTCTGTCTGCAGAACAAGCCATGTATATTCTCGAGAAAGGAACAGAGATACTTAAGGCAGAACCCAATCTTCTCGAAGTGGATGCTCCAGTCACAGGTAGAGTGAGCTGCACACGGGAGACCTTTTTTTTTCTGTGGCTGATCTTTGGAGTCAATAAGTGTGTGGTGATGTCCATGGCCAATACTATGACTTGATGAAGTTGTTTGAGGTGGGTGGGGATCCTGCCAATACTACCTACCTCTTCCTGGGTGACTATGTGGATCGTGGTTACTTTTCCATTGAGGTAAGTGAGAGAGCAGACTATTTTCTTGGTGAAGAAGCATGAGAATATTAAGCAAAACTCTACTGTACAGTGTGTCTTGTATTTGTGGACGTTGAAAATGTGGTATCCTAAGAGTCTTTTCCTTCTCCGGGGTAACCACGAATGCAGACATTTGACGGACTATTTTACATTTAAACTCGAGTGTAAGTGCAATGGATTGGCCTAAGGATTGGCTTTTTTTCTCCAACAAAAGAATACGCATGGAGCAAATACCCTTTTCTGTTTTGTTTTTGTAGGCAGACACAAGTACACAGAGAAAGTGTATGATACATGCATGGACTCCTTTTGTTCTCTACCATTGGGTGCAGTCATGAATAAGCAGTTCTTGTGTATCCATGGTGGTCTTTCTCCTGACCTGCATACGCTCGAGGACTTCAAAACTGTAAGACTCTATTGTATTCTATTGCTTGTACTTATACTATACTCTATCCATCAGATTGACAGATTCAGAGAACCCCCTACCCATGGTTTGATGTGTGATCTTTTGTGGGCTGATCCTTTGGAGGATTTTGGCCAGGAGTCAAGTAACGAGCTATTTGTTCACAACCATGTCAGAGGATGCTCCTACTTCTTCAGGTATTTGTGTAGAATGTAGGCTAGAAATGCCCATAGTCTAACAAAGGAGAATATACCACTAGTTATGCTGCAACATGTGCATTCTTAGAACGTAACAATCTCTTGTCGATCATTCGAGCACACGAGGCCCAGGATGCTGGGTAAGGAAGATGTGAACACAGTATGGACAAATAGAGTGCTTTGTGATGAAGAAGAGGGAGCTCACCTATCCTATTTCTATAGATATCGAATGTACAGAAAGAGTAGAGCCACATCATTCCCAGCTGTCATGACCATCTTCTCAGCACCCAACTACTTGGATGTCTATAACAACAAGGCTGCTGTGCTCAAGTATGAAAACAACGTGATGAACATTCGCCAATTCAACTGCACACCCCACCCTTACTGGCTTCCCAACTTTATGGATGTGTTTACATGGAGTCTGCCGTTTGTGGGTGAAAAGAGTAAGTTCAATAAAGTAGTGGTAAATTACTCCTAAACTCATACTGTTTGTTCTCTAGTCACTGATATGTTGATTGCCATTCTCAATATATGCAGCAAGGAAGAGCTGGCTGAGGACGCAAATACATTAGCACTTGAAGATAAGCCAGCCATCACTCTTCCTGTGGCCAATACAGATGATACAGAACAGCGCCGACAAGTCATTCGCAGCAAAATTCTGGCTGTTGGTAAAATGTCGCGTGTTTTCTCTGTTTTGCGTGAAAATTCAGAGCGTGTGATGGAACTCAAATCTCTCGCACCTGGTGGAAGACTTCCTCTAGGCACTTTGGCTCTTGGTGCAGAGGGTATCAAGTCCGGTAGGTCCAAGGAGAGGAGGAGACCACATACCAGCAGCATAACTAAACACTACCTACATACATTTGTATACACCCCATGTCTTTTGTAGCCATTACAACATTCGAGGATGCCAAACGTTCAGATTTGGAGAATGAACGTTTACCACCTACACGTGAGATGAAAGAAGCCATGCAGAAGGAAGAAACGGACAATAAGATCCGTGATGCTGTAGAAAAAGAGGATGAAGTGTTGAAGGGTGTAGCAGATGCTATTGTGAGCGATACCGATTAAAACCCTCTCACTCTCTCACTTGCACACCCACATGCATACACTCACACTTACACATTCATACATTTGCACACTCACATGTACTTGCACTTACAACTGCACACAACTACACTTACACACCTTCCAAAATATGACCTATAAAAAAGTCTTTTTCTTCTCTATTATTTTCATGCAAGTAGTAAAGTTATAGGTGCTATTGCCATCGTGCTAATGTGGGTCATTATAACTACAACTGCTACTACTACTACTACTACACTACTACCATTGCTCTAGAAAGATGGACTAAGCTGTGGCTTTTATAAGACACTCATCCTGTACCAATGAATTAGACATAAAAACTAAGTGAAGGGTTTATGAGAAAAGTGCATTTATGTAACTCCTTTTTATAAATATCCAATTCAACTGTTTTCTCTATGAAAAACAAAGAATGGATGAAGAAACTGTCAGAGAACTCTACAGTAGTCAATATTTAGAATTCAATAAAAAGAGCTTAGAGGTGTACTTTATTGAACTTAGATTTTAGTGTGGAATAATAAGTGTTAAAGGTAAAAACCAAACAAAACCATCACTCATTCGTGTAGAAGTCTATGCAGAAGGTCCAGTGTAATTATAGAGATAGAAGGACCTTACAAGAATATCAATATGCTTCCAACGACCATATTCTATAGCAAACCATCTTTCTATTTACTGACAAGATTCATTGTTATTTTATGCTACTCCATTACAATTTTATTATAATAATCAGATTTCTTTTATTGTGAAAAACGACTCCCCGTCTCCTATTAATTTATTCAACAAGGAACAATATAACAAAACAAAACAAAAAACAATATTTGTTGAACTATATACAAAAAAGCAATAACATAATATATACTTTGTTAGGTACATATGTAAGGAGAATAGAGTACTATAGTAATAGACAGGGCCTTGTATACCATGTGTAGATGAGTATAGTCATTATACCACTACACATCAATCAACCATTCAAGACTGTTGAGTTCTTCAATAGCTCTGGGTCGACGTGAGCGTTTGCTTAAAGGCACACTCTCTTTATGGAGGTCGATGTTCACACCATACACCTTCCACAAGTACTTCTCTTTACGGATAACAACTAGGAGAAGAACAACTTCATCTTTTTCAAAGCCTGGTATGTCTTTAGGAATTGTAAATGTAAAGGTTCCATCACCAATAGGGCCTTCTGCCAGTCCTATAGATCGGAATTCTTCAAAGAAAATAGAGGCTGTGTTGGTAGCATCCAAATCACTAAGATCAATAGCAACAGTTACTTGGCTTCCTGCATACCAAACAGTTCCATTGGTAGGTTTTAGGATACCACTGCTGGCTATAGAACATAAAATTACTACAGTGCCCTTGGATGACTTGTACACTTACCTCTGACAAGGGATAATAATGCCAGTATCACAAAGCAACATAGAATAAACAACTTGTGCATAATGTTAAAGATATATAGATATAGATATAGATATAAAGGATGAGCTGTCAAGATAAAAAATAATAGTTACTCTATACACCCCTCATTATTCTCTATTTATATTAAACTGTTGGATCAAAGCAGCTTAGTTTATTACATAACCAATCTCATCAGATGTATGTTATTGGTGTATTTACACTTTGGACCTAACGTCTCACTATTACTCTAGTCTTACAATTCGTCATGTTGCTGGTTGTTTGAAACACTAGCAATGGAAAGAACGCCCTGGTAAGGCCACGCGCTTATTTTACCAGAAGAAATACTTCCTAGCCATTGGCTGATTTTCTTTTCATCCCATGCACCCACATAGGGCCTGTAGAGTTGTTTTGTGGGATGGAGGATAAATAGTGTTGGGAAATCACGCACAAGATCCAGTTTCTCTACCACAGCTACTGCCTTTTCATCGGTCATCCAACCAAACTGAAACAACCCGAACTTATTGCTAGCTTCATTGAGAGATTTGAACATAGCCAATGATATATCTTTGTCTTCGTTCTGTACAACTGCAACTACGCATATTTTACTAGTATCGAGACAATGTTTGGCAAAGGTCTCATCTGATGAGAACTCTTGAACTAATAATAATACAAATAGAAAAGGGTAAATAGAATGTCATATTTATAGCAGCAGAAATCAAACCGTACCTTGTAGGTGTGGGATGGGTTCCTTTTCCTTGACAGGGGATGCTTCTTCTGTGTTCTTGGACTGTTTGGACTGTTTGGACTTCTTTGTGTCAATCTGTGGAGCATGGGTTTCCAGAAACTCATGCAGCATTTCGTACTTGAGTTTTCCTTCGTAAACATGGGTTCCATCCTTGGGTGTGTGTACCAACAGTGTAGGGAATGACTTAACATTGAACATTGTCATGATGCCCTTTTCAGTCTTCTTTACTTCACCCACCAACATACGATCTCCAAACTCAACAGACAATGCCTTGTAAAGAGGAGTTGTTGTTGCCTTGTCTGTAAACAAGAATACTTTGGGCATGGTTGTGTTCTATAACAAGTCTCAGTGGTGCTCTCTTCTTTCTGTGCTTCTGTCACTTACTTCAGCGGCAAGGAAGTCATCAATACTAATGCTCTTCTGTGACTTAACACTACTGGCATCATCCTTCACAAATCGGACATTGGAGGGCTGAACAGAGAGAAGATGGTCCACCAATGGTTTGGCTTCACGAGGGCCTTGGTAGTCTACAAGCAAAAATAAAGTAAAGGTGTTAATGCATGTTGGGTCCATTGGTGGTTGCTCCTCCACCATGTATCAATAGCCGCTGTACAGTAGTAAATCCATGTGCTTACCTGTGGGTTTCTTTGTCAATATGCCTTTCTTGTTAGTCTCTGGGCGGAATAGCTTGATAGTTGGGAAACCAGTGATTTTATACTGAGAACAGATTTGTTTGTTGCTGTCTTCATCACAATTGATAGCAGCTACAGTGACAAGACCCTTGAGGTTGCTCGCTACCTTCTTCCACTCAGGTGTTAATCTGTCATGAGATGAATGAGTGAGTCTACGCGTAACTCAAGTGCTATTGCTAATAGCTATGTCTATTACTTTTGACAATGACCACACCAGGGTGCATAAAACTCAACAGCTGTCAATTGCTAAAAATAGTTGATAGGAAGGTAAGAAGGTCATAATAAAACAGACCCATCCTGGGCCATTCTTATGACAAGACTTACAGGTGTTTCCAGTACTTGAGAGCGAAAGTTCTTGGAGTTCAACTCTACAACGGCATCTTTGGCGTCATAGAAGCCAAGCACAAGGGCTGCTTGAGTAGAAAATAGCAAGGCAGTTGGAAGAATACCGAGTTTCATCGTGAGCTTACTTGGACTTGCATTTGGGTGGTGATCCTTTATATCATTGAATCATTGGTGACTTGTTCTTTACCGATTGGCTGGCTGGTTTTATTAGTAGGGGATACGCTATTATTGAAGTATTACCGACACCCAGCAAGAAACAGAGAATTTATATTCCAAGAGAGTGGAGCCAACGCAGTGAAGGGCCAAAGAGAAAATAGTCCATAGGATATAACTTATAGAATAAAACTTACTCTTACATTGCATAGCATACACGGGTAATAATAATAATAATAATAATAATAGCAGTAGTAGTAATAATAGGGTCAAGTGGAAAAAGATTCAATAAGCTACTGTCCTTTGGTGCTCATTAGTGTAAAAACAGACCCTTTATATTGAATTAAAGGCAAATCAATATAAAAAAAAATGAATGTAAACTCGTATTTTATTGTCCTCTATCTTTGTTATTACAGTTATATACATCCATTGAAGGTATGGCACCAATAGTTGTACATCAAGAATGAAATGATACAGACACACTCAATTGAATTTAATACTTTTGAAAATAGATTTCAGTATGAAATAGATAGGACATGTTCAATATTAAATAAAACACTTTACATCTGATATAGAAGCTTCAAACTTTATTATACCAAGGCTCAACATCTTTCATTATTGAAAATAATAATAATGATAATAATAATACAGTTAATATTATGTATGGCCACTTTTGGCATCAATGACAGCCTAGCATCTATATGTCATACTTTGAATTTATTGTTGTGCAAGTTCAACACTAATATTCTCATACTCCTCTTAAAGTAGAGCCTTCAAACATTCAACATTGTTAATAGATGCCCTTCTCTTTTCAATCAGTCTTTCCAAGGCATATCATATGTGTTCAATTAGGCTCAAGACAGGGATTTGCACGAGCCAGTACTCAAAGCACCCTAATTTGATTGATATCTTTCCACTATCTGACATAATCCCTAGTATGATAGCTAGCACATCTGCCCAACAAAGCTGTTTCTCTTTGTGTTTTTTAGTGAAGGCTGGCTTGTGGTCTACAGAAAAAGATCTGAACACTAACTGTTTGCAATAGCCAATAATGGTGTTTCTATACACATTGATCTCAAACCTCAGCATTTCTAATGACTTTTTCCAGGTGTCTGAGGGTCCCTCTCACTCACTTTTTTAAGTTTTCAATGACTCTTCAAAGTAATAATAATCTATATTCTTTGATATTTCTAATACAATTTTGAACTACAGAATTTTTTATCTCAACTATGCTTTCTATGACAGTTAACTTTAATCCAGCCTACAACAGGTAATACATGCCCCATAATCTTCTATATTTTGCCTTATCATATTCTCCACAAATGTAGGTTTCTGAGAATGTATCTGATATATTGTGTTGGTTTAATAATATTAGGAAAGAAAAAGAGTTTCATACAAAAAGAGTACTCTTAAGTATTCAGCAAGTATTAAATTCAATTGGGTGTGACTGTATAACCATAAAGATAGTTGCTTAATCTCTCAAAAATAGTGCCATAAAGAAATTCAATTGCATAAAGATTCAGATATGGCAAATTGTCAATAATTAAACTAGATGTATTAATACATAGAATACCTATATACAAGTGATATAGAAAGATTTTTATAATTTTATAAAGCAGGTAGATTATCTACAGCATATATACTTTACATAATTTAATTACTCGAAACACTCCCCCCCCTCCCCCCATTGAATTAGTAACATTATTAAAATATAAATATATGCAATGGGTTTTACAACGGTATAATCTTATATCCGTATCTTTATCTATTAGTTATTAATAGCTAATGTAGACATCTATGCAATTCAATCAGTGACAATAATTAATAGCACTGTATGTTTTGTAAGTAGTTGTAAAAGGTTTATTCTCTAGGGTACTTTTCATTTCTTCATATACCTATGAATAGCCCTATACATTATAATGCGAACAAATATAGTCATTAAATAGTGTATTCTATTGTTTTTTGTACGTTGTTCAAAGAATATAATTCTCCAGTAACTAAAGAAAAGGGTATTTGCACTAATAAATGTAGTTTTATTATACACAGAATTCCAAAAGTATTGGATCACTTCTTCAACACAGCCTAAACCAGAATAAGAGTAATTAAGTAATCCAAAGATGAAATTGTGTTGGAAAAGTCTTTATTCTAAACATTTATCAGATTTTGACATAGAATGCTTAAAATTGGTTTATCTTAATGAAGTTTTGTCTTTGATCATTTTGATCATTTGCATTTATCACAGTATGGTTTCTTTGACCTATGCTGGTAATAAGACCCCCTGTATACGCTTTGAATAACATTCTCTTTTGATTTATGATGACTGCCTCCATCTCTTATTGAGTATTGTAGACACTCTTCTTATTGTATATACCCTTCCCTATTCAACTCAATGGTGCCCAATTGAATATGAATCAAAACTAGGATAGGTCCATTAAAGAAACATATATACAATGTGTAATGTTTTCCTCAATTTTTTAGCCCATTCTTATGACTTCCAAGCTTATTTCTTGCTACTGGCAGCCAACTCCAGGGTTCATAAAAAATAGACTTAAAAAACTCAAGTCAACAGCTGCTCCTCAATCCATATCTTTTTGGTGTTTTATTGCTGATCATTACACACACACACACCAAACGTTTATCAATAATTTTACCTGATAAAATCAATCCACAATTATTAAACTTCTTGAAGTTATCTTGAAGTCAAGGAGATTCGTGAAAAGGAATATATGCAATCCAATTAATAATCACCTACTTTCATGGCTCTCTATAATTACACATTATAACTAATTAGAGCAAAACATAGAACATCACTGCTTATAAGTCTAATAAAAATGTCTATGAGTCCATTGATGACACACCATGACTATTATCTTCTTTCAAGGTACACATTTTTTTATCTGAATTAGATGTTGGGGCTGTCATCCCAAGAACCATTCATTTGTCTGTTTCTAACAATTTCTATTCTATCAGTGGTCTTATTGTCAATATTGTTCTTTCTGTGCTAGTACTTTGGAATTCTTTCTACAGTGAAGTAATCCATAATAAGCATACATACAGTGCAAGGAATTGACTGATAGACAATAACAGAGAAGTTATAAAGACTGGTAATTTAATGAAGCATTGGATGGGTTATTAATATAGAAGTGAGTGCTATCATTTATATTCCACATAAGATAATATAGCATAGAATAGAACAGTAGCAACCAATGTATAGGTATAGGTTTATCTACCAAAGATCACTGTAAAGTTTGAAACATTTATATTCTTTGAACATCATCAGTGTAATATATTAAAGAGGTTCAATTGATACCAAGGTAATGTATTCATATTAGAAAGTGCCCAGGGTTGAAGATGTTGCATTCTTTCTGTTTTTACTGTTTAATATCGGCATGATTGAGTAAATGTTTGGATTTAAAATATGAATCAATATTCCAAATCACTGACAATAGCAGCTATAGTCATAACACTGATAGTTTGTATAGCTTTTACTTGATTCAACATTTTTAATGTTTTAAATAAATTTAACAGTTCAAGGGAATACCACAATGTATTTTAATAGAGCATTGAAACTACTAGAATAGATGATAAAGTGTAGTGAGATGAGAGAAGTCTCACAATCTCAGCATCCTATTGTTCTTTATTCTTTATTCTTTATTCTTTGAACTCCATTGTTTCATTCCTAATTTACCATATAGTTCATTAATAAGTTTTTAGATATGAAGAATGAATAATAAAAAAGACCATATTAGACATTGAGGATATCTCCCACCAATTTCAAAGCTGGAAGAAAGAATGTAGTGCAATAGAACAATGGTATACTGAAATCGGAGAACTTATTTGACTGAGTATTGATATCTGATTCACTGTACTCAGATTGCTCCGTCAATGCTCTCTCTCAATGCCCTGACTGTGCTGAAATGCCTGAAAAAATACTGCAAAAGAGAAGATACAGCCAATGTGTCTACAGAGCAGACTTTTCCAGTGCCAATGTATCCTTCCATTATCATAGGTGTTTTCCTATCCTATAAAATGACACCTTTATTACTATGATAACACAATAGTACACAGTGATTTCTATTCACAGTAACAGGCTAATAAAAACACAGAAACCAGTATTTCTTCTTTCCTTTTGACAATATCCCTATAACAGCCACCCTTATTTTCAACTAGCAATTCCCGAGAGATTCACTCCAGTGTCATAATTGAGTCACAGATTTGCATCTCCTACCATAGCCAGAAAAGGTATAAGTATCTGATCTATTTCTACACTTTCTTTTCTTTTTACTATCGGAAACATTAAAGGAAGTATTAAATGATGAGAGTGAGAGTTGATTTTATCATGAGAAATTTCTAATCTTAAATATAATTAGTAGACTAAGGGTGCTCTGTGATTGGTAGATTATAGTGTGTATATCGACCTTTAACTTTTCTGTATTATTGATGTAGTCGCTAGACGTGACTATGCCTTTACATTAATGAACATCCTGTCTGCTCCTCTCCATCTCTATGTTTTTAGAAAGTTGGATAGGCGGTTTATATATTGTGGCTGTGTATTGTGTGAAAATAAGAGTAATGGATACAAATGGATCGCTACTGCTTGTAGGCTTCATGTTTTATTTATTTATTTATTTTTTCAAAGTTCGCTCTTTTTTTCCCTGGACCCATTTTTGTGCTACCTACAGCAATGTCATAAATAATTAAGAAAATGATAATAAACAGCCTATTTCACCGTAACTTCTCTATATATTTGATAAAGAGAGATTAACCATAATAATAAACAGTAGAGTGTGTGTGTTTTACTTGCTAGGTGTAGTCATCACACTGCTTAATTTTGTAAAGAGCTTCTTGGTGAATAGACAATAGATATAGTTTTAACTCTCAGGTCTACAACAGAACAGAGTCTAGCTTGCTTTGTTTATTCTGCATATTTCCAATAGCCACTGCAGATTTAAAGTGCTGTGTCTGTTGAGTACAAATTGTACCCACCGCACAATCACGGCCCCTTCCACTAATAGCTAGACACTGCTTGCTATAGGCACCCTTAACTAACTAACAACACTCGCACCTGGGCCTGTACTATCTTTGGTCAGCACAACTCGCTGGAATCCAAAATTAACGCCATTCTTCATCCACTCACTAGACAAAGGGCCTTAGAGTTCCTTTTACATGAAAAAAAAGAGTTATTCTTTAGAAAGCGTCATTTTCAACGTCATTCTTCATCCGGAAACATAGCCTCAGTTATACAGGCTTACCACCGGCTGTTTTCCTCGTGCGCCGGGATACACACTATGATATTCTCCTTTATGACTTATATTAATACAGACTACAAACACACCTAGAGAGACAACGCATCATTCACTACCAGTTCTCATGCCAACTCAATACCGGCCACTCGATTCTATCAATGAACCTTATTAGGAACTCTATCGTATTAAAAAGTATCTCTAATGCTAGATTAATATCAACAAGTATATATATTTTTTTAAAAAAAAAAGGTTAGTCAAAGAACATACAGGCCGGTGTGTAGGTTGGGACTGTGATTTTGTTCATTTTATTCTTTCCCCTTGGCTGCAGTTTTGTGAGTGCTATTACTGCTAGCTATCCACGAAGAGGAAGGTTTTATATTACAAGCCTCAAGTTTCACTGTCTTTTTTTCTGTATAGACCTGAATTGTAGTTCTCAATGAACCCTTTATAGTTCCAGGGCCAGAAAATGCTCAATGTTTATTTTATTTTTATATAATTAGACTGATCATACACTAACTACCCTTTGTTTGTATTATGGACCTTCACTCCACAGTTATAGCTTATAATGAGTCATTCTGGTCGTTTTATTGTTACTCATACACACCATACCTCATTGAGAAGATTCTGTGGGTCTAAATCTGGAACTTATTCAAGAAGAATTCTTTATTTCTGCTGAAAATACTAAGCATATAAATAGTGTTTTTTTTATTGAACCAGTTTCAATGAGTGCTTAGGAAGGACATATAAACTTATGAAATTTAATTATATATATGAATTATATATATTCATAATTATAATATTCCTTCAATAATCATATTAAATTATAAAGATCTCTTTGTTTATAATATCTTTCTACATCTATTGTAGACAAAATTAGATTATATAAAAAGATTTATTTCCATAAACAGTATGTCCTTTTGTGTCTATAATTTCTTTAAAAATTAAAAATATTTATAAATCCTATCAATGTATATGATTGATATATGATATATGGTATTATGTATATTCATAGCTAGTTAGACAAATATTCTGGTAAAACATAAATGTATTTATAGTATATAATATAGACTCAATCTACTGTGTTTGTCACTTTATAATGGTATCTGACCTATAGTCCTAAAGATACTGCCCTTTCATGAAAAAAGGCGTATTTTATCGCTCGAATAATCTATTCTAACTCCATGGTATTATGTTAGAGTTTCATTCAATAGAATTCATTCTTATTCTTATTTTATATCACTATTATTTGAACAAGTATTACAAGTAGACAACTTATAGTTTGTGCCAAATAGAAAAAGAAAAACACACGAGCTGTATATGTGTACAAGTCAAAGAGTTATATTTAAACACAATTTGTTTATCATTTATATATTTTTTTTAAAAAAAAAAGCCAATGAGAAATTAGAAAGATATTCTCGTGTTTATCTTTTCAAAAACTTTTATGCCTTTGTTGCAAGACATTGATCACGAGCCTTCAGCTCATCCATAACACGGTAGTAGTATTTGCTCAATACATCATCCTGACCAGTGAAAACATAGGTAGTAAGGTCGCTGGCATTCATAAATTCGACCATATAAAAGCCACCAACTAAAACAATATCAGCCATTCCAACTAAAAATATGAGTCAGTGCCAGTTGATTGTGATTCTTTCTTTTACGTGAGAATTAAGAGAAATTGAAATATTTACTTTTGTCGCCGGTCAAAAAGGCATACGAGGAAAGAGTATTACGGATAATTGTAAGTTTTTCTTGCAGTGCTTTTGACTGATCTTCCTTTTTCCCAGAAAAGGCTTCCAAAGAGACACCAATAGAAGATTCTATGGATTGACGGAATCCTTTTGGATTATTGTCGTGACCACAGATTTCATTAATATCCAGTATAGTAATGCCAAGGAGAAGCAACTTGATATTGTTTTCAAAGTATTGGAAAAAATAATAATGAAGAGCCTCTGCGCCATTGAATATACTTGGAGTGTCAGGGTAAGCAGTCTCGAGGTACTTTGCAATATCCCATGAGTCTTGGACCACAGTATTGTTTCTGTCAGTAATAACAGGCAAAGTAGGACGAAATCCTGTTATCCTGTAAATGTCAATGTGGATGTATATTAGAGATCAACAAAAATGAAAGAAAAGGTGTTCATTACGTGATATCTGGAATAACCTCAGGAATTTCATGGAATTCGATCCATTTGGTGGTGAAAGCCAAGTTCTTTTTGAATAATAATAATAATAATAAATAAAAGGAATGACAATATCTAATTTTCAATTTTTCATCATACCTTGAGTACAAGTGTGTAGTGTCCTTTGAAAGTGTTAAATGACCATTGCTCATTAGGGCGAGCAGATGAGGACAGGTTGTATAGTACAATTGGCTGCATTTTGTAAATGTTATGGATAGAAAACTAAATAATCAACAACTCAAATATTCCTTTGTATTTATAGTTAATTGAAGTTAATACCTTCCGACTCCTTGTTGTTCTATGCGCACTCATGGTAAGTTCAACTCTTTTAGCGGAACTACCTATTACCAGACTTGATTGCCTCTGTATGTTACTCAATATAGAATTGTGCTGAGCACCTTCCTCAAAAGGTACGCATAATGCACACACAAGATAGGCTCAGTTCTTTTAGCGGACTTACCTAGCACCAAAGTTGGCTAGTTATAGAACTGTGCTGAGCACTCTCTTTAAAAGGTATACATCATGCACACTCAAGGTAAGTTTGAGTTTTCAAGCGGAACTACCTAGCGCCAAACTTGACTACCTCTATGTGCTACTCAATATAGAATTGTGCTGAGCACCTGCTTAAAAAGATATCGCAAATATTCTTACAAGTACCGATACACTATTTTAGGAAAGTATTTGCAAAATCTCGGAAAAAATTGCACACTTTTCGAAATACTATTTCTGCAACAATGAACTTACAGATTTACTATGAAGATGAACAGGAAAATTCTATCGAGAACTTTGTCAATGAACCCATATTGATGGATATAGATAAAGAATATTTCTCTTTTCAAAATTACTTGAGAGGCCTCAGTCAAAACCTAAGGCCACCAAAAAGGCTACAATTTCATAACAGAAAAGTGTCCGGTTTTTGTGAGTTCGTGTGAATACTTTCTAAAAATAGTTTACCACAAACTATGCCAATTATTTTCAGAAAAGGTGTATCACATGCCTTGGTTGTAAAGTATTTTAAACATTTTCTACATATTGTGTATTTGGATAAGAGATAACTTTTTTTGGTATTTTAATACAGTGTTTCTGAAGATGGGATATATCAAGTACATAGTTGTATACTGTAGATGATAACGGTACCCCAAGTTCATTATATTATACTTACTGTCAACTCTCTTTTATTAAAGATTAAAGATTAATGTTTAATGTGTATGGAATATAATATATATTATGCAAAGAAACAACAAGTGATTTATAAATCAACTATCATCATACTCAATTCATTTTTCAAATATTATTTTGTCGTCTTTGATGTTAAATATCAAAGGAAATCCAGTCAGTTAACGTATAGTTGAGCTCTGCTCTTTATTCATTCAATTGTGTACTTCTTTTATACGATCTCAACGTACTGCTTCTACTAACTTATGATATAATTATTCTATCTTGAAGATGTACTAATTCTTTGTCTTTTTGGCTTTACCTGCTCACCTTTCTTATTTTGATTGGCCTTCTCACTAAAGATGCCACTATCCATAAAAGGAAGGTGATATCACAACAATTTGTTTATGATTCAATTATCCTTAATTATTATTGCTGAAAAAATCAGCCTATCAATCTATGGGATGAGTCAATTGAAAAAAAATTAAAAGTCATGTAATTTATAATATTCTGTATGGGGATGTATTAGTAATAAAATCAATGATTAGATATTCAAATATTTCTTCTTTGTAAAAGTCTGAATCTGTACTGTTGACTATTCTTAAACGGTTACAGAAGCCCTTATATTTATCTTCTACTAAAATAGAAATCAATATTTTTCTCAATTTGGTGACCAGCAAGTATGGTTTTTAGATTAAAGCATCATAACTATATAGCCATATGTTTATCAACAGAAGGAAAAATAGTATAACATTAGAATTAATAAGATTATAAAGAAGATGGAAATTAGAGGAATAAATGATAGGCTTTGTGCACTTATAAACTAAAATATACATTTGGTAATACAGTCACACAACATTAGAAAGTATACGATTTTCATTTTTTGAAATCCTGAAAAAAAAACATGCTTTACGGATATAAATGTTACGACCTTAAAACACATACTAATGACCTCAAATTCAACAGAAAGTTAGTTTAACATATTGTCTATAGTAATATATATATATATAAGTTTTTATTTAATATTTTGTTGGGCCACCTTTGGCATCAATAACTGCCTGGCAGCGATCCTTCATTGAGCCAACTAAACATTCGGCAAGATCAACTTAGATATCTCCCCAAGCTTTTTCTAAATCTGTATTGAGCTCATCGATATTTTTGATACTGTCCCTCTTGTCATTGATAAGCTTATCAAGACAGCTCCAGAGATGTTCAATGGGGTTGAGATCAGGACTTGGGGCAGGACATTAATCAAAACACCTAATTACATGTGTCTCTTTCCACCATGTTATATAGCCACATGTATGGCAGCTAGCCCCATCTTCTTGTAACAGAAACTCGCTGTCTTCTTTCTCATTCAATTCAATGAACCATGGCAGAAATTTTCTCGCACAGAAATAGCTCCAGATCATTATACTGCCTTTCCCCCCATTTTGGTTGTAGTTACACTATGAGTAGCCTTATCTCTCTCTCTGATCTTTCGAATCACTCTGGCCACTCCCTAGGTAACCTTCTACCTTAAACCGCGACTTATCAGACCATATGACATATTTCCAGTCCTCAGGAGTTCAATTGACCCGTTCCTTCGCTCAACAAATTCTTTTCTTTGTGTTTTCTTCATATAACCTTGGCTTGTTTGCTACAAAGTAGGAACTAAACCCAATCGGATGAATATATCTGATGAATGATTCTCTACAGATGGTTATCTCACGTGATTTAAGTTCCAAATTTATGTAGTTATAGGAAGCAAATGTGTTGCCTCTTAGAATAACCTCAAGTCGTCTTAGGTCTCTCTTGTTAAGTTTTTTTTGCAACAGAACGAGGCTTTGGTAGAGGTGTACCAGTGGTCTTGATTCTGCTAATGGTATTTTGGACAATAGACCTGCTAATGCCAATGACCTTTGAAATGATACTCATGGAGTAATTTTCTTTTAAGCCAATAATCACCCCACTATTCTCTTTCTTCAAGCTTATTGTAAACTCTGGGGTTTTTAGTTGAAGATTCTGCCTTTGACATTTGGGATTGTTTAATGGAATGTGATTCTGTGGTAAAAAGAAGAGGAATCATTTTTAAAAATATATAAATTAGGGGTCATATACTTTCTAATGTTGTGTGACTGTAGGAGTATACAGTTAAAAGTATTTTATTTTGGGTGTAGTTTGCTATTCGCGTATTGGGCATATTAGCCGCCCTATGAGATCTTTTGAAAAAATGGGATAAACATACAAACACTCTAAATACAAAAGTGAAAAATAAATAAATTCAAATGAATCAGAAACAGAAGGACAAAGAATACAAAACCTCAAATGAGTGAAAATGATGGAAAATGAGAATTATGAATAGACATCCAAAAGGTCATAAAGTCAGCAAGGAAACTAGGATACCAAAAAGATACCCGTCATCCTGTGGCGATTCGAAATCCAACGAGGGATACTTAGAGCAACTCGGACAATCCTGAGGACACATATACAGCAACTACACTAGCAGCTTCTGGCTTTGCTAAACGAGTTAAAAATAGGTGGTAGAGGAGAGACTGGAGGAGAAGTGAGGATACAGCGTCTGTTGCTGAAGGAGTCTTTGCACTCTATGGCGGCGTTGGCGTTGGCGTTGGCGTTCCCGCTCAACACACCCATCAGCAGCCTCAATGAGCAAGCTACCAGTTGATGGCTCTACCTTAAAGTCTAGAGTAGATGTGGTTTGATCAATGGCTTGCAGCAGTATTAAAAAACTGGGCCAAAGATCTCGCCATTTAACAAAAGACTTAACCGTGTGCGGCAAAAGATTTAGACAATAGTCAATTGGATGAACGTCTTGTGGTGGTGCAGGAACTAGAAAAAACAAGAACGTAGAGCGTTCATGATCAACGAATGTGCATGTGAGGAAGTGGTCTCTGTTAGCCGAAGGGTGGCCACATTGGCAAGGAACTGAGGGTGTTGGTGGTAACCAAGCAATCCTCCATTTTAATAGATGAGTCTCTCTTTGCGCGTGTACGGTAGTAGAAGAGTTGGATCCCAAACAGGTCTATGGAGTCCACGGGCTACCCTCACCAGCAGATTCTTGCCACGTGCTAGACTAGTAATTTCAATTTGAAGACGTTTAAGATAAGCTACTTTTAATGGATATTTAGGAGGGCTGTGAGCCCGTCCTATTTCAAAGAATATAAAGTGACCCGACAAATTTAATCAATGGTTTTATATGCAGATTTCCTTTTTTGGATTCATACTTTATCCTAATAGTGTTATAACTTCATGAATTCATTAGCTAAAGACATAAACCTTTGGATAGATATATAGAAGAGTTTTTATAAGACAAGAAGAAAGTTTTATTACAAGGCCACTTAATAGCCACTATGACCACCCTTGGCATCAATGACGGCCTGGCATCTCTGCCCCATGCTGGCAATGAGGGTGTCTGTCACTTCCTTCGATATTTTACCCCATTCCAGCATCAGGGCCGCCTTCAACTTCTTTTTGGTGGTATACACCCTTCTTTCCTTCCTAATAACCTTCTTGAGAAGGGCCCATAGATGCTCAATTGGATTGAGATCGGTATTGTGAGGGCCATTAAGGAAGAGTTTTCAACCTATTTTCTACCTTCCATTCACAAGTTGCCCTGCTTATATAGAGTCTAGCATTGTCCTCCTATAGGCAGGAACTGACATAAGGCTTTAGGAGAGAGACAATTGAGCTTGGGGTAGTAGGCATCTCTAAGTACTTCAATGTACTTGCGGAGTTTATCCTACCCTCCACTAAGATCAATCTCCCAACACCCTCCCCACTGAAACATCCTCATAATATCACTCCACCACCTCCAAACTTCCTCATTTCTAGGACATTCTTAGGCTCAAAGATCGTACCAGTCTGCCTGATGACTTTTGAGCCCCTATCATAGCTCATCAGTTCGACTCTGGACTCGTCGGACCAGACGACCCCTTGCCACTGCTCACGGGCCCACTGGAGCCTTGCTTCCATATGTTTCTTGGTGATAAGAGGCTTCACCACTGGACTAAAGGAGTGGAAGCCTATTTCATCAAGGTACCTCTTCAGAGTATTGTATGATACCTTGATGGCCATATCTGCCATGATGGCTTCCTTGGTCTGGTGAGAATCACTGACTGCTGTTCTTCTCAACCATCGGAGAGCCCTGTCATCCAACTTTCTTTGTCAGCCACTCTTGGTAGAAGGTACTACCAAGCCTGTCTTTTTGAAGTGTCTCACAATGTCTCCTACAGTGGTGGGAGGAACATTAAACATACGAGATGTCTCGGCCAGAGTGTTGTTCATGTTCAGCACCTCATAGAGAATGGCTGAACTAGTCTCGAGGCTTATATATCTCCTATACCTCTCGGGGGTTTTAGTGAAGATGTTTATGGTGTTGGATGAGTGAGATATTATATAAAAAGAATTATTAAGAAAGAAAGAATAATGTTTATTATTTTTGGTATAAAAATAGTCTGGAATTTGAAATGGTCGATTACATTTGTTTGGTCACTTTACGTGTTCTATCCTAAGATATAATAGATATATAATAATATGCATTTATGATCTTATGTCACGACCAATTTAGAGAAATTCATATTGTTTCACGAAATAACCTTATACTGTAAACATAAATTTCTTGACTTTGTATAAATTTTGTTCAACATCTTCACCAAAGTGTTGTTTAATATCTTATTTCCTGTTTAGCTCTTGGTACTACTTCTTATGTTAGAAGTCTTTCCCAATCTCATTCATTTATTATATCCTATATATTCTTTCACCACATGCCTACTTGATTAACTTCACAGCTGCTTCAAAATATAAACACTGTGCTTTATACACGTTAAGTAGGAGTTTATAAATATTTCGTCAAGCGTTGAAAATAAAATTTCGGTGCCAACTACGGTAATACTACAAAAGAAAACTTCTTTCTCTGAAAATCTCAAATGTCAAAGGCAGAATCTTCAACTAAAAACCCCAGAGTTTACAATAAGCTTGAAGAAAGAGAATAGTGGGGTGATTATTGGCTTAAAAGAAAATTACTCCATGAGTATCATTTCAAAGGTCATTGGCATTAGCAGGTCTATTGTCCAAAATACCATTAGCAGAATCAAGACCACTGGTACACCTCTACCAAAGCCTCGTTCTGTTGCAAAAAAAACTTAACAAGAGAGACCTAAGACGACTTGAGGTTATTCTAAGAGGCAACACATTTGCTTCCTATAACTACATAAATTTGGAACTTAAATCACGTGAGATAACCATCTGTAGAGAATCATTCATCAGATATATTCATCCGATTGGGTTTAGTTCCTACTTTGTAGCAAACAAGCCAAGGTTATATGAAGAAAACACAAAGAAAAGAATTTGTTGAGCGAAGGAACGGGTCAATTGAACTCCTGAGGACTGGAAATATGTCATATGGTCTGATAAGTCGCGGTTTAAGGTAGAAGGTTACCTAGGGAGTGGCCAGAGTGATTCGAAAGATCAGAGAGAGAGATAAGGCTACTCATAGTGTAACTACAACCAAAATGGGGGGAAAGGCAGTATAATGATCTGGAGCTATTTCTGTGCGAGAAAATTTCTGCCATGGTTCATTGAATTGAATGAGAAAGAAGACAGCGAGTTTCTGTTACAAGAAGATGGGGCTAGCTGCCATACATGTGGCTATATAACATGGTGGAAAGAGACACATGTAATTAGGTGTTTTGATTAATGTCCTGCCCCAAGTCCTGATCTCAACCCCATTGAACATCTCTGGAGCTGTCTTGATAAGCTTATCAATGACAAGAGGGACAGTATCAAAAATATCGATGAGCTCAATACAGATTTAGAAAAAGCTTGGGGAGATATCTAAGTTGATCTTGCCGAATGTTTAGTTGGCTCAATGAAGGATCGCTGCCAGGCAGTTATTGATGCCAAAGGTGGCCCAACAAAATATTAAATAAAAACTTATATATATATATATTACTATAGACAATATGTTAAACTAACTTTCTGTTGAATTTGAGGTCATTAGTATGTGTTTTAAGGTCGTAACATTTATATCCGTAAAGCATGTTTTTTTTTCAGGATTTCAAAAAATGAAAATCGTATACTTTCTAATGTTGTGTGACTGTATTACCAAATGTATATTTTAGTTTATAAGTGCACAAAGCCTATCATTTATTCCTCTAATTTCCATCTTCTTTATAATCTTATTAATTCTAATGTTATACTATTTTTCCTTCTGTTGATAAACATATGGCTATATAGTTATGATGCTTTAATCTAAAAACCATACTTGCTGGTCACCAAATTGAGAAAAATATTGATTTCTATTTTAGTAGAAGATAAATATAAGGGCTTCTGTAACCGTTTAAGAATAGTCAACAGTACAGATTCAGACTTTTACAAAGAAGAAATATTTGAATATCTAATCATTGATTTTATTACTAATACATCCCCATACAGAATATTATAAATTACATGACTTTTAATTTTTTTTCAATTGACTCATCCCATAGATTGATAGGCTGATTTTTTCAGCAATAATAATTAAGGATAATTGAATCATAAACAAATTGTTGTGATATCACCTTCCTTTTATGGATAGTGGCATCTTTAGTGAGAAGGCCAATCAAAATAAGAAAGGTGAGCAGGTAAAGCCAAAAAGACAAAGAATTAGTACATCTTCAAGATAGAATAATTATATCATAAGTTAGTAGAAGCAGTACGTTGAGATCGTATAAAAGAAGTACACAATTGAATGAATAAAGAGCAGAGCTCAACTATACGTTAACTGACTGGATTTCCTTTGATATTTAACATCAAAGACGACAAAATAATATTTGAAAAATGAATTGAGTATGATGATAGTTGATTTATAAATCACTTGTTGTTTCTTTGCATAATATATATTATATTCCATACACATTAAACATTAATCTTTAATCTTTAATAAAAGAGAGTTGACAGTAAGTATAATATAATGAACTTGGGGTACCGTTATCATCTACAGTATACAACTATGTACTTGATATATCCCATCTTCAGAAACACTGTATTAAAATACCAAAAAAAGTTATCTCTTATCCAAATACACAATATGTAGAAAATGTTTAAAATACTTTACAACCAAGGCATGTGATACACCTTTTCTGAAAATAATTGGCATAGTTTGTGGTAAACTATTTTTAGAAAGTATTCACACGAACTCACAAAAACCGGACACTTTTCTGTTATGAAATTGTAGCCTTTTTGGTGGCCTTAGGTTTTGACTGAGGCCTCTCAAGTAATTTTGAAAAGAGAAATATTCTTTATCTATATCCATCAATATGGGTTCATTGACAAAGTTCTCGATAGAATTTTCCTGTTCATCTTCATAGTAAATCTGTAAGTTCATTGTTGCAGAAATAGTATTTCGAAAAGTGTGCAATTTTTTCCGAGATTTTGCAAATACTTTCCTAAAATAGTGTATCGGTACTTGTAAGAATATTTGCGATATCTTTTTAAGCAGGTGCTCAGCACAATTCTATATTGAGTAGCACATAGAGGTAGTCAAGTTTGGCGCTAGGTAGTTCCGCTTGAAAACTCAAACTTACCTTGAGTGTGCATGATGTATACCTTTTAAAGAGAGTGCTCAGCACAGTTCTATAACTAGCCAACTTTGGTGCTAGGTAAGTCCGCTAAAAGAACTGAGCCTATCTTGTGTGTGCATTATGCGTACCTTTTGAGGAAGGTGCTCAGCACAATTCTATATTGAGTAACATACAGAGGCAATCAAGTCTGGTAATAGGTAGTTCCGCTAAAAGAGTTGAACTTACCATGAGTGCGCATAGAACAACAAGGAGTCGGAAGGTATTAACTTCAATTAACTATAAATACAAAGGAATATTTGAGTTGTTGATTATTTAGTTTTCTATCCATAACATTTACAAAATGCAGCCAATTGTACTATACAACCTGTCCTCATCTGCTCGCCCTAATGAGCAATGGTCATTTAACACTTTCAAAGGACACTACACACTTGTACTCAAGGTATGATGAAAAATTGAAAATTAGATATTGTCATTCCTTTTATTTATTATTATTATTATTATTCAAAAAGAACTTGGCTTTCACCACCAAATGGATCGAATTCCATGAAATTCCTGAGGTTATTCCAGATATCACGTAATGAACACCTTTTCTTTCATTTTTGTTGATCTCTAATATACATCCACATTGACATTTACAGGATAACAGGATTTCGTCCTACTTTGCCTGTTATTACTGACAGAAACAATACTGTGGTCCAAGACTCATGGGATATTGCAAAGTACCTCGAGACTGCTTACCCTGACACTCCAAGTATATTCAATGGCGCAGAGGCTCTTCATTATTATTTTTTCCAATACTTTGAAAACAATATCAAGTTGCTTCTCCTTGGCATTACTATACTGGATATTAATGAAATCTGTGGTCACGACAATAATCCAAAAGGATTCCGTCAATCCATAGAATCTTCTATTGGTGTCTCTTTGGAAGCCTTTTCTGGGAAAAAGGAAGATCAGTCAAAAGCACTGCAAGAAAAACTTACAATTATCCGTAATACTCTTTCCTCGTATGCCTTTTTGACCGGCGACAAAAGTAAATATTTCAATTTCTCTTAATTCTCACGTAAAAGAAAGAATCACAATCAACTGGCACTGACTCATATTTTTAGTTGGAATGGCTGATATTGTTTTAGTTGGTGGCTTTTATATGGTCGAATTTATGAATGCCAGCGACCTTACTACCTATGTTTTCACTGGTCAGGATGATGTATTGAGCAAATACTACTACCGTGTTATGGATGAGCTGAAGGCTCGTGATCAATGTCTTGCAACAAAGGCATAAAAGTTTTTGAAAAGATAAACACGAGAATATCTTTCTAATTTCTCATTGGCTTTTTTTTTTAAAAAAAATATATAAATGATAAACAAATTGTGTTTAAATATAACTCTTTGACTTGTACACATATACAGCTCGTGTGTTTTTCTTTTTCTATTTGGCACAAACTATAAGTTGTCTACTTGTAATACTTGTTCAAATAATAGTGATATAAAATAAGAATAAGAATGAATTCTATTGAATGAAACTCTAACATAATACCATGGAGTTAGAATAGATTATTCGAGCGATAAAATACGCCTTTTTTCATGAAAGGGCAGTATCTTTAGGACTATAGGTCAGATACCATTATAAAGTGACAAACACAGTAGATTGAGTCTATATTATATACTATAAATACATTTATGTTTTACCAGAATATTTGTCTAACTAGCTATGAATATACATAATACCATATATCATATATCAATCATATACATTGATAGGATTTATAAATATTTTTAATTTTTAAAGAAATTATAGACACAAAAGGACATACTGTTTATGGAAATAAATCTTTTTATATAATCTAATTTTGTCTACAATAGATGTAGAAAGATATTATAAACAAAGAGATCTTTATAATTTAATATGATTATTGAAGGAATATTATAATTATGAATATATATAATTCATATATATAATTAAATTTCATAAGTTTATATGTCCTTCCTAAGCACTCATTGAAACTGGTTCAATAAAAAAAACACTATTTATATGCTTAGTATTTTCAGCAGAAATAAAGAATTCTTCTTGAATAAGTTCCAGATTTAGACCCACAGAATCTTCTCAATGAGGTATGGTGTGTATGAGTAACAATAAAACGACCAGAATGACTCATTATAAGCTATAACTGTGGAGTGAAGGTCCATAATACAAACAAAGGGTAGTTAGTGTATGATCAGTCTAATTATATAAAAATAAAATAAACATTGAGCATTTTCTGGCCCTGGAACTATAAAGGGTTCATTGAGAACTACAATTCAGGTCTATACAGAAAAAAAGACAGTGAAACTTGAGGCTTGTAATATAAAACCTTCCTCTTCGTGGATAGCTAGCAGTAATAGCACTCACAAAACTGCAGCCAAGGGGAAAGAATAAAATGAACAAAATCACAGTCCCAACCTACACACCGGCCTGTATGTTCTTTGACTAACCTTTTTTTTTTAAAAAAAATATATATACTTGTTGATATTAATCTAGCATTAGAGATACTTTTTAATACGATAGAGTTCCTAATAAGGTTCATTGATAGAATCGAGTGGCCGGTATTGAGTTGGCATGAGAACTGGTAGTGAATGATGCGTTGTCTCTCTAGGTGTGTTTGTAGTCTGTATTAATATAAGTCATAAAGGAGAATATCATAGTGTGTATCCCGGCGCACGAGGAAAACAGCCGGTGGTAAGCCTGTATAACTGAGGCTATGTTTCCGGATGAAGAATGACGTTGAAAATGACGCTTTCTAAAGAATAACTCTTTTTTTTTCATGTAAAAGGAACTCTAAGGCCCTTTGTCTAGTGAGTGGATGAAGAATGGCGTTAATTTTGGATTCCAGCGAGTTGTGCTGACCAAAGATAGTACAGGCCCAGGTGCGAGTGTTGTTAGTTAGTTAAGGGTGCCTATAGCAAGCAGTGTCTAGCTATTAGTGGAAGGGGCCGTGATTGTGCGGTGGGTACAATTTGTACTCAACAGACACAGCACTTTAAATCTGCAGTGGCTATTGGAAATATGCAGAATAAACAAAGCAAGCTAGACTCTGTTCTGTTGTAGACCTGAGAGTTAAAACTATATCTATTGTCTATTCACCAAGAAGCTCTTTACAAAATTAAGCAGTGTGATGACTACACCTAGCAAGTAAAACACACACACTCTACTGTTTATTATTATGGTTAATCTCTCTTTATCAAATATATAGAGAAGTTACGGTGAAATAGGCTGTTTATTATCATTTTCTTAATTATTTATGACATTGCTGTAGGTAGCACAAAAATGGGTCCAGGGAAAAAAAAGAGCGAACTTTGAAAAAATAAATAAATAAATAAAACATGAAGCCTACAAGCAGTAGCGATCCATTTGTATCTATTACTCTTATTTTCACACAATACACAGCCACAATATATAAACCGCCTATCCAACTTTCTAAAAACATAGAGATGGAGAGGAGCAGACAGGATGTTCATTAATGTAAAGGCATAGTCACGTCTAGCGACTACATCAATAATACAGAAAAGTTAAAGGTCGATATACACACTATAATCTACCAATCACAGAGCACCCTTAGTCTACTAATTATATTTAAGATTAGAAATTTCTCATGATAAAATCAACTCTCACTCTCATCATTTAATACTTCCTTTAATGTTTCCGATAGTAAAAAGAAAAGAAAGTGTAGAAATAGATCAGATACTTATACCTTTTCTGGCTATGGTAGGAGATGCAAATCTGTGACTCAATTATGACACTGGAGTGAATCTCTCGGGAATTGCTAGTTGAAAATAAGGGTGGCTGTTATAGGGATATTGTCAAAAGGAAAGAAGAAATACTGGTTTCTGTGTTTTTATTAGCCTGTTACTGTGAATAGAAATCACTGTGTACTATTGTGTTATCATAGTAATAAAGGTGTCATTTTATAGGATAAGAAAACACCTATGATAATGGAAGGATACATTGGCACTGGAAAAGTCTGCTCTGTAGACACATTGGCTGTATCTTCTCTTTTGCAGTATTTTTTCAGGCATTTCAGCACAGTCAGGGCATTGAGAGAGAGCATTGACGGAGCAATCTGAGTACAGTGAATCAGATATCAATACTCAGTCAAATAAGTTCTCCGATTTCAGTATACCATTGTTCTATTGCACTACATTCTTTCTTCCAGCTTTGAAATTGGTGGGAGATATCCTCAATGTCTAATATGGTCTTTTTTATTATTCATTCTTCATATCTAAAAACTTATTAATGAACTATATGGTAAATTAGGAATGAAACAATGGAGTTCAAAGAATAAAGAATAAAGAATAAAGAACAATAGGATGCTGAGATTGTGAGACTTCTCTCATCTCACTACACTTTATCATCTATTCTAGTAGTTTCAATGCTCTATTAAAATACATTGTGGTATTCCCTTGAACTGTTAAATTTATTTAAAACATTAAAAATGTTGAATCAAGTAAAAGCTATACAAACTATCAGTGTTATGACTATAGCTGCTATTGTCAGTGATTTGGAATATTGATTCATATTTTAAATCCAAACATTTACTCAATCATGCCGATATTAAACAGTAAAAACAGAAAGAATGCAACATCTTCAACCCTGGGCACTTTCTAATATGAATACATTACCTTGGTATCAATTGAACCTCTTTAATATATTACACTGATGATGTTCAAAGAATATAAATGTTTCAAACTTTACAGTGATCTTTGGTAGATAAACCTATACCTATACATTGGTTGCTACTGTTCTATTCTATGCTATATTATCTTATGTGGAATATAAATGATAGCACTCACTTCTATATTAATAACCCATCCAATGCTTCATTAAATTACCAGTCTTTATAACTTCTCTGTTATTGTCTATCAGTCAATTCCTTGCACTGTATGTATGCTTATTATGGATTACTTCACTGTAGAAAGAATTCCAAAGTACTAGCACAGAAAGAACAATATTGACAATAAGACCACTGATAGAATAGAAATTGTTAGAAACAGACAAATGAATGGTTCTTGGGATGACAGCCCCAACATCTAATTCAGATAAAAAAATGTGTACCTTGAAAGAAGATAATAGTCATGGTGTGTCATCAATGGACTCATAGACATTTTTATTAGACTTATAAGCAGTGATGTTCTATGTTTTGCTCTAATTAGTTATAATGTGTAATTATAGAGAGCCATGAAAGTAGGTGATTATTAATTGGATTGCATATATTCCTTTTCACGAATCTCCTTGACTTCAAGATAACTTCAAGAAGTTTAATAATTGTGGATTGATTTTATCAGGTAAAATTATTGATAAACGTTTGGTGTGTGTGTGTGTGTAATGATCAGCAATAAAACACCAAAAAGATATGGATTGAGGAGCAGCTGTTGACTTGAGTTTTTTAAGTCTATTTTTTATGAACCCTGGAGTTGGCTGCCAGTAGCAAGAAATAAGCTTGGAAGTCATAAGAATGGGCTAAAAAATTGAGGAAAACATTACACATTGTATATATGTTTCTTTAATGGACCTATCCTAGTTTTGATTCATATTCAATTGGGCACCATTGAGTTGAATAGGGAAGGGTATATACAATAAGAAGAGTGTCTACAATACTCAATAAGAGATGGAGGCAGTCATCATAAATCAAAAGAGAATGTTATTCAAAGCGTATACAGGGGGTCTTATTACCAGCATAGGTCAAAGAAACCATACTGTGATAAATGCAAATGATCAAAATGATCAAAGACAAAACTTCATTAAGATAAACCAATTTTAAGCATTCTATGTCAAAATCTGATAAATGTTTAGAATAAAGACTTTTCCAACACAATTTCATCTTTGGATTACTTAATTACTCTTATTCTGGTTTAGGCTGTGTTGAAGAAGTGATCCAATACTTTTGGAATTCTGTGTATAATAAAACTACATTTATTAGTGCAAATACCCTTTTCTTTAGTTACTGGAGAATTATATTCTTTGAACAACGTACAAAAAACAATAGAATACACTATTTAATGACTATATTTGTTCGCATTATAATGTATAGGGCTATTCATAGGTATATGAAGAAATGAAAAGTACCCTAGAGAATAAACCTTTTACAACTACTTACAAAACATACAGTGCTATTAATTATTGTCACTGATTGAATTGCATAGATGTCTACATTAGCTATTAATAACTAATAGATAAAGATACGGATATAAGATTATACCGTTGTAAAACCCATTGCATATATTTATATTTTAATAATGTTACTAATTCAATGGGGGGAGGGGGGGGAGTGTTTCGAGTAATTAAATTATGTAAAGTATATATGCTGTAGATAATCTACCTGCTTTATAAAATTATAAAAATCTTTCTATATCACTTGTATATAGGTATTCTATGTATTAATACATCTAGTTTAATTATTGACAATTTGCCATATCTGAATCTTTATGCAATTGAATTTCTTTATGGCACTATTTTTGAGAGATTAAGCAACTATCTTTATTGTTATACAAATATATGAGATATGTGTTTCTATATTCATATATACATCAGAAAAATTAGTAATTGTATTATTAATAAATTCCTGTTTTAGTAAACTTGAAAGTGTATTATTTAAAGAGAAAGATAAATACTAGAGAAAATGACTGCCTTATAGTTGTATTTTTTGCACTATATGATTTACTCCTACTATATCATAAGGTTAGCATATTTTTAGCATATTTCAGGTATGTTACCGGTAATGACAATTATTCATACATGGAGTTATAGCAATATGATAGTACATTATAAGATTCCAAAATCCCATCTACGTTTAGATTTTTGAATTATTTAACCATTCTCAGCATATTTGTGCATCTCTATATGCATATGTTTACCTAGATCTTTTTATTTAAGTTGCTAGCAAGCCAATTCAGTCCCTCGTAAAGCCCCTCACCTAATAGAATAATTAATGAACAAGTCTTTTATTCTTTTATAGCCTTCTGTGGTACTTACCATTTGTTGCACAAGTTGCTTGAATATGCCATTTTTTGTTAGGAAGAGACTGAAGACTTAATTTCTCGGTGATTTCTTTTGTGTCCATAGCATTGGGCAAATCTTTCTTGTTAGAAAACACCAATAGTAAGGCATCATGTATCTTTTCTTCATTAAGAATGCGCCATAGTTCTTCACGAGCATCATCCATACGATCATGATCACTAGAATCCACGATAAATATAATGGCCTGAGTGTTTTGGAGGTCTATAAAAAAGGTGTGTATTAGCACATCATTAACTACAGTAGTGTGGCTTAATATTTTTACTGGTGCAATCCACATTACTATCTCTTTTTAAATCAATAAAAAAAGAGACTTACACATTCTCCAGAGAGGACGAATTTTATCTTGACCTCCCATATCCCAAACATCGAATGAAATATTCTTATACCGCACAGTCTCTACATTGCAGCCTAAGAAGATCCGAAAATAATATGAATTTTATTTATTAATTTCCCTGTTTGTTTCTATGAAATAAAGGATAATGTACCGATAGTAGGGATAGTTTCAACAATTTTTCCCAGCTTAAGTTTGTATAGAATTGTGGTTTTTCCTGCAGCATCAAGACCCAACATCACGATACGGGCTTCCTTCCATCCAAGTAGGTACGAGAATAGTTTAGAAAATCCAGATCCCATAATTAAGGATGGTAAGTATAATGAAAAAGGAAAGAGAGAAAGGATAGATAAATCAATATGCTTCTTTTATTCTTCACTATATTTTATTTTGCATGATAGTACATAAGGCTTGGCTTCTAGTTTAAACGCAGCACCATTCAGAGACAGATACTTGTCATCTATTGATCCAGGGATTTTTAGGATACATAAGGAAATATTGGTAGTTTAAGTTTAATACTCCGATAAATAACCAAAATAACTCTTTTCGGAGGAAATGAATTATCAATCTGAGGTTGTAAGCTGAAGAATATATCCTATTATTCGAATGAAATAAAAACTTTGAGTGTATTATTATCTTTTTTATTTGTTTCTAAATATAAATAAAAGAGATTGACTAAATAGTAACAAGCAATAACAATTGCAGTATTTCAAACTGGGGCGATTTTTATTTGTTAAGAGACATACATAATGATGGACATGCAAGGCATCAGGTATTTTTATGATGAAACTATCTCTGTTGTTAAGACCTCTATATATAAATATATATTAATTGAGTATTTAAGGTATACATCTAAGGAATTTTTGAATCTGTAATTATAAAAGGGTGAGACATCAATACAATAGATGTCGTGAATTTGAAAGTTCTGAATTTTTTGTTTGTTACCTTAAAGTGACTAGCTGTTCTGTATTTCCTTGTCGACGTGAATAAACTTTGGAATAACCATTCTTTAACTCATTTAAAGGTCTTGTGTTCTTTTCTCTGTTGATTTTTGATTTTATGTGTGCAGTACTTATCATTCGTGCATATGAGGTATTTAATCTATAATAAAATTTAAATTTCTCAAGCTCCAATGGAGTGACCAAGGCTCAATGTACGAGTGGCAACACAAGACACCCAAAACATCTATAGTACTTTGAGGTTTTAAATAACAAGAAACAATAGCTGTAACCTTCTAAATCACTAGTCCCTCATAACTACCCATTTTCTTTACATTAAACATTCTGACCCTCTCAATCTCAATAAAATAGTTTATTTTTACCAAGAGACAAACTGGTTAAATCGATGACATTCAATACTATTTTCTTAGCACTAGTCACTCGATAGGCTTTTTAGTCTATTGCCAAGTACAGTGGGCTAGCAAAAAAATTGGCATTTTTTTAGAGATCCGATATATTTCATATCTTACATAAGAGACACTTGTAGCAGTTTTCTTCCTTTCTTCTTAATAAAAGTATATCCATATTTAATTTACAATGCAACTAACAGACGATCAAAAACTTACCATTGTTAATTTTCGACAAACAAATATGAAAGTAAAAGAAATAGCTGAAAGAACTGGAGTAAAGCTGTGAACAATTTACAATGTTCTAAATCAACAAAAGACAAGAGGAACTACCAAACGCCAAGAAGGTTCAGGAAGACCCAAAATATTCAATGAAAGAGGAATACAACACCTTCTGAACGTTATTGGCAAGAACAGACAATTGACTTTAAGTGAGATAGTTGCAGCAATACCCGAAGAATGCAGCAAGCACACTGTTAGACGTGTACTGCATGAAGAGGGTATATTTAGCCGAGTGGCAAAGAAGAAACCTTTTTTAAATGAAACACATAAAGAAAGAAGACTCAAGTTTGCCAAAGAACATCTCCACTGGACCATTGACATGTGGAAAAAAGTTATATGGACTGACGAAAGTAGTTTCGAAATTGGCAAAAACAGTCGAGTGGTTCACGTTTGGCGTAAGGATGGAGAAGCCTATAAAAAAGATTGTCTTGCTCCCACATTCAATAGTGGAAGATCCTCAGTTATGGTCTGGGGAGCCATTCGTCACGGTGAGAAGTCGGAACTAGTGATGCTTGAGAAAGATGAACGAAAGGTTGTTGGTTTTTTCAAGAAAGTCTATGAAGAGGCATTGCTACGTTTATAGGGTCTAGAGTGCCACCTAATATTGATGGAAGATGGATTAACCATTCACAAAAGTATTGTTGCAAGTGATTGGAAAATAGAGAGAGGAATTGGTAGTTTGGAGTGGCCTGCTCAATCACCCGATCTGAACCCCATTGAAAACCTTTGGATACAAATGAAAGACAAGGTCCAGGAGAGATGCAATGGTTCTGTTAAGATAGACAAGTTCAAAAATATTATACAAGAAGCCTGGGATTCCTTTGAGCCAAAAACATGGAATTTTTTGATTGAGACAATGCCAGCACGAATGCAAAAAGTCATCAAGAACAAGGGTGGGAGTACCCATTATTAAAGCTATATTTTTAATAATCTCTTATAAGTAAATGTAAAAATAAATTACATATACGTATTCTATAGCCTTTCTTTAACATAATGTGAGCTTTATTACAGTAGAAAATACGTTTTATTTCTCTTGATACAGGAAAAACACTGTATTGATGATATGAAATCAATCGGATTTTTTCAAATTGCCAATTTTTTTGCTACCCCACTGTACAGGAAGATCTTTTAGATATCCTGCTATATGTCTTGTCAGAAACATCCGTGTACTATTGGAAAATCTTGCGTTGTAATTAATAAGCATAAAACTGAATTATGTATACTCATTTTATTTATGCTAGATAATAATATTACTTTACATGATCAAATGTAAACTATCATAATATAGAGCTTGGCAATATAATGTGGTAAAGAAAAAAAGTTGAAAAAATTTAATGTACAGCCTTGAAAGAATAAAAAGAGAAGAGAGAAGAATAAAAATAAGCTTCCAATACTAGGAAGCTTTACCGAGGACTCGGTTGGACTGTTTTCCTGAATACAATTCACATGTGTCTAGTTTTTTCACAGTAAACTTCGAACTTTTTTTTTTCACATACATCTACAGATGCATACACATATATTTGATTATGTATCTTTCTTCAAATTTTTAGAGAGCCATCTCAATCCCTTGTAAAGACCATCACCTAATAATCTGGTCAACACATATGCTCTTCTTTTTCTGTTGTGTTATTTACCACTTGTTGCACAAGTTGGTTCAATATGCCAGGTTCTGTTGTGAAGAGAGTTGAGACCTAATTTCTCAGTGATTTCTGCTGCATTCATAGCATTTGGTAAATCTTTCTTGTTGGCAAACACTAATAGCGAAGTCCCATCTAGCTCTTCTTCATTGAACATGCGATGAATCTCATGGCGAGCCTCATCGATACGGTCACAATCACTAGAATCCACAACAAATATCATACCATGAGTGCCTTGGAAGTCTATAAAATGGGAGTAAATCAGTAAGGTTGTAATGGTTGATATCTTTTACTGCTTTCATCCATAATATTTAACATTTTATATAATATTGGAAATAAAAATAGAAACCTACACATTCTCCAGAGAGGACGAATCTTATCTTGACCTCCTATGTCCCATACAGTGAATGAAATATGCTTGTACTCCACAGTCTCTACATTGAAGGCTAAAAAATTAAAAACGATAAATGAGGTTTTCTTCTATCTTATATAGTACAATAAATGGCATGATTTTGTTTATTTATTATTTCTATAAATATAAAAGAAACTATCTTACAAATAGTGGGTATGGCTGGAACAAGTGTATCAAACCTGAGCTTGTAGAGAATGGTCGTCTTTCCTGCAGCATCAAGACCCATCATTAGAATGCGCACTTCTCTCTTTTCAAAAAAGTATGACACTATCTTGGAGTATCCTGATCCCATTAATAATGAATAAAAAATGACAAAGACAAGAGAAAAAAAGGATGTTTTTTGTTAAATCTTTTTCGGTTTCCTTTTTTTAAAAATTAAATTACACATTGACTCAACCTAGGTTAAAACAGCGTACCATTCAGAGACAGATACTTGTCATTTATTTGGACCCAAGATTCTCTAGGATATTTTAGGAAATAAAATGACTAAAAGAAAGTAATGGAAATTTTTCAAATACAGTGTCCGGCAAAATATATATAATCCTTTTCATTTTCTGACCTTTATTTTGCTTTAAAAGTTTCCTTTTATTATTATTCTTTATTTCTTCTGTTTTCACTATAGAATTTATTGTCTAACACTAATGAACAAACTACTAAGCCTATTGGAAACATAAAGAAGAATGTCGACGACTTTACTCATAAACTTAATGTTCACGAGGCCACCCAACATGACACCAGACAAACGGATATTACAGACATATCTGATGTCAGTAATTACGCTGTCAGTCTTATCATAAAGAGATATAGGGAAACTGACTGTTTCAAAGCACAGAAAGGCTCTAGGCGCAAGCCTATTCTGACGGAGAGAGACGAGAGAAGTTTTATGCTATATGGAAAAGGATTCATTTCTGATAATAGATCAACTTTGTAAGCAGATGACCACCAAAGTGTCTATGAGCACTTTTAGAAAAATCATGAAGATTAGCCTTTCTTCTTTCAGAGTGGTTAAGAAACTTTCTTTCACTATTAAACACAAGAAGCTGAGACTTGCTTGGGCCAAGGCTCACCTCCATTGGACTGAGGAAGACTGGAAGACAGTCATCTAGTTCGACGAGTCAAAGTACCAGCTAATAATCAATGACAGCCATACCAGGGTGGTGCGAAAAGTTAATGAGGGACTGCTCCCGAAGAACGTCAAGCCCACCATGAAGTTTGGTGGTGTTAGTGTGATGGTGTGGGGTTCTTTCTCTGGTGAAGGTGTTGGAAGGTTGGTGCCTGTGAAGGGCAGTATAGACAGTAGAAGATACATTGGTATCTTAAAGGAGAATTACTGCCCTGAGCTGGCTCAACTCAAGGCACTGAATCCTAAGATTGATTATGTTCTTCAAAAGGACAATTCCAGCTGCCATAAGAGTAGAGAGTCCATGTTGTGGAAGGCACAGGAGAGCATTTACACTATGGAGGGGTGGTCCTCTCAGAGCCCCGACCTGAACCCAATTGAGCATCTTTGAGAAGAACTGGACAGAGTAGTTCGGAAGAAGATGACCCCAAGAGGTACTCTACAGGTTTTGGACTTACTCTTGTTGGAATAATGGGAGAATATTCTCAAGAACACCACAGACACCCTCATTACCAGCATGGGACGGAGATGTAAGGCTGTGATAGAGGCCAAGGGTGGAAATACCAAATATTAATAGTTTCCACCCAATAAACTTGTATTTATTATCCTGTCGACCTTTTTTATACTTCATCCAATTTTTAAGTCTCTACTATTTGTTTAATATGTGTTTATATTACAAATAATAAGTATTTCTCCAAACAAGAATCATATCGGAAAATAAAAAGGGTTATATCTATTTTGCCGGATACTGTAGAATGTTTATAATAAACAACAGTAGTTTTTATTTGTATACTACTTAGTAACTATTATGGCTATTCTTGACATCAATGAAGGTCTGTCATTTCCCTATTCTGGTAGTGAGAGTATCTGTTACTTCTTTTGATATTTTACCTTATTTCAGCATCAGAGCAGCCCCCAACTTCTGTTTGATGGAATATGTTCTTCTATTCTTCTTAATGATATTCAATTAAGCCCATAGATGCTCAATTGGATTGAGATTGGGAATTTGTGATAAACATTAAAGATTTATTACTATACCATTTTCTGCATTCTATTCTCGAGTTATTTTACTCTTATGGGATTTATTACTGTCCTCTTACAGGATGGCTAAGCAAGTCTCGATGATGGTATACTATTTATATATACCAGGGTCTCTATCAAAGATGTTTATGGTGTTAGGTTATTCATCATTATGAAAAATGGTGTTATAAGAAGAGAAAAGATAATATTTATTATTTTTATACAAAAAGAAAATTCCAAGAGCACAACAGTAAATATTATATTTACTGCTATTGTTCTATAATTTGGCTATCAGGTTTCTCCTTCTAGGTGCGGCAACCTGTTTATAAAGCCAAACAGAGATAAGACTTGCTTTGGAAAAGTTAGAATAAAAAAGAATAAAGAGAAAATTCATTTACCAATTCTATCAGGGTCTTCATAGGGTACCGTATGGCTTCCTTCAACCTCTTCTAGTGTCATAGTGTCTTTTTGAGCAACAACTGGAATATATTCTCGATTGCCTCTATCAAATACATATGAGTATATGCATTGACATTATAGTAAGATGATTTACATGTTAGATCTAGTAGCAGTGATATAATATACGGGAATAGTAATTGATGAGAGTGAACAATATACATGATAGGCATATTGATGGCTTTTCATTAATAAACTCTAATAATAATAAATTATCATAATAACTTATCAACCTATCATCCTACATGTTCTTCTTCTCTAGGACATTTTAACTTCATGGTACCATCCTCTGCATTATACAGTCCATAACTCTATAGATATCAGTCAATTTACTCTATATTTTGGCCTACCACATAATTTTCCAATACTTAAGGATGAAGACGTCTCCAGAAATCCCTAGTATTAAAATGTGTAAAGGCTGATTCCCTGGAATATCAATTAAGAATATGTATAGTAGACCTTCTGTTTATGACTTACTTGCTGGGCTATTTATTCCGACGCTTAAGGGCGTTCATAAATTGTAGCTTGGATCGATTAGAAGTATTCGATATACTGCCTTTAATTACAGGCTCAATGATACACAGTCCATCAAATGTGTTTGGATAAAGGTAATCGAGAAATATAATTTTATATATATAAAAATACATGTCTATAAAATAAAATACATACATTGAATTTACACCAAGGCAATATCCAATACTCACAAAGTTATCATAGTTCTTATCCAGTTTCATCATTTGGATAACGCGATGAGTATCCATAGCGTGGTCTACAAATGAGTCTATAAAGTGTTTATAAATTATTTAGCACATATAAAGTATGAATTTAGTAATTGATTATGAAAGTCTACTTACACTCTTCAAAAGAATTATTCTTGTTGAGACGTATAGAGTCGCCGTGGTTACGTGCATCTTAAGATACATAATGAACTTCGGTATGATCATAGTTGGAATCTTCTCTTGAATTTTTCAAGTGGAATTTCATAGGGGTGTGCAAATACTCTTTGTGATAACCATTTAAGTTAGACCATAGAAAAGCAAAGGTTGTTAGAGTAGGCTTAGGACTAAGGAATACATGCTTATCCACAGAAAGATTTTATGAATCATAGCCAAAAGTCTTTTGACTGACGGGTATAATGTGTGTGGATGTAGGAACAAGATAACTCATAATGTGTAGCTTATTGGCAGCAATTTCTAATAAATAGGAGGGAGAAACATGTATGACCATTCTGAATAAGAATGACTTGACCAACATTTGGCAAAGTAGGACCATTGGTTATCTCTAAAGAAACGATTTGACTTCCTGAGATAATACCTGAGGCATCTTGGTCAAAATTAATATTAATCTATAATACAACAATATGTATGGGTAGGATGAATTGCTAATAACATACAAAGGTAATTGATATATTTTATACTATGTGTTACTACTTGTTAATCATTATCGGTGTATACAGTCCCATGTAATAAGTGACTAAACAAAAAATCAATTTTTATTTTTTTTGAAAAATAAAGGCATATCTATCAGTCAAAGATGTTCATAATAAAAGGTTCATGGAATAACATAATATTTATAGTAGTTGTTCTTTAAATTATTTTCTACATCCTCATTATAAATTTATTGATCAGTACTTTGTAGCATAGCCTTTATTCTTCATCACAGCGGAGCACCTCTTTGGCATACTATCCACTAAATTTCCCAGAAATTCATTTGGGATCTTCTCTCATTCACTACACAACCATCGTTCAAGCTGCTTTGCATTGGTTATGCTTGTTCAATGCGACTCGATCTTCTTTTCAAGATAAGCTTAGACATGCTCAATTGGGTTAAGATCTGGACTTTGTGCAGGCCAAAAATCAAAACATCTGATCATACATCTCTCTTGTTTGTACCATCTACTCTATGTTCCTGTGTGGCAAGGAGCGCCGTCTTCTTGAAAGAGAATGGTCTCATTGAGGTTCTCTTGTAAACTCTGGACCCATAGAAGAGAGTATTTGGCAATTACATTGACATATATGTCTTGATCAATTGATCCCTCCAAGAGTACAAGAGATCCTACACCTCCACGCCAAAAGCAACCCCACATCATGACTGAAACCTTGTCATACTTTTATGTTCTTTGCATATGACCCTTCTCAACCTTCCACCTTTCTTCCTGATCACTCTAGTCATTTTATCATTGCCCATAACTGTAAAACGAGACTCATCAGACCAAACGACGTTACTCCAACTCTCCACTGGCCAATCAGTCTTGTTTTTACCCCATTCTAATTGTCTTTGCTTGTGAGTAAATGTCATAATAAGTTGTCTTGATGGTGAGCATGAAAAAAAAACCCCAAGTTTATCCATATATCCTAGAAATGTCCTATGACAAATATTCACACCTGCACCATTCATATTTTTCAAGTGATATACAATTGTCTGTATAGGGTTTCTGCGAATAGACAACACGATAGCCAGTTTTGAAGTAGATGACACCTTTTCAGGTCTTCCTGTATTCACTTTGAGTTGAATTGTGCCTTTGTCTTTATACAATAGAACACTCTTGCCCACTGTGCTCGTTGGGATGTCGAGATCATTAGTAATCTCTTGATAAGTAGCATGTCTTTTTCATTGTTCTATGATTTGACCTCTAATAAACATCTCATGCTCTTTTCTTTTGATGGGACTATCTTCATGTTCTTGGCTAAGAGTTGGCTGATTTTCATTGACTAAAGTCATTTTTTGAATAAGTTATAAAAGAAAAGAAAAAGACCTCTATTTTATTTTTTGAAGATTAAGAAATATAAATTTATCTTTTGTTTAGTCACTTATTACCTATATAAGAATTTAGCTAATTCACTGTAAAAATGAGAATATTTTGCTGTAAATCCAAAAACAAAACAAAAAAATAGCCTTTTTTTTGAAGTATAAATTTAAAATATTAACACTATCGTCAGTAGAATCTTTAAAGGACAATTATCGCTGGACCGAATGATATAGAGTAATTAATTTAGTTAGTAGCACACTAGATTAGACATGAAAATATAAGAATGGTGTCGTCTTATTTTAATAAAGTTATTTTTCTTTAAGCTTTGTTACTGTTTGTTTATATTCTTTTCTATTGCATTACCCCACCCTATCTTACATAGAAGAATTACCTACTTGTGATTATTTTGTAAATCGTGATCAAGAGCTTTAGTAGTGAATAAATCCTGATGGAAAGGGTTCTCTCAGAAATTGTGAGTTGATCAGTAATAGGGGAAGAAAGCCCACCAGTACTATAATATACTCAAAGTCTTTTGGTAAACAACGCCGTTCTGGTAGATCCAAAAGAATTGACTGTCCATTGAGTTGGTATATTGGTCTCAAGAAAGAACAGTTTTTTTATTATAGTGAAAGACATTACTCACAAGTACTTGCCAATAAAAGAAGAATACGACGGCCATTCATTGCATAGACGCCCAATAGAAGATCAGAAGAAGATTGTTTCTGTAATGACTAAGTCTGGTACATCACCGTCCAATAGGATGACTGCCTTGATGCAGAGAAATACAGGTAAATCTATTAATAAGAAATCCATATACAATGCAATTAGAAAGCATAGAGAAGATGAATTGAACAACAAGCTTCCAGATCACTCTCTTGTTGATAATCTGTGTAAAAATAGAGACTGTCACTACGAGTTAAAATATGATGCAATTTCAGGAAAACTGACTGGCCTTTTTCTTTGCTAAAAAGACTCTGTGAAGCTTTTTGAAAGATACTCAACTGTTATTCTAATTGATGCTATATACAAAATAAATCATTACAAAATGCCAATGGTATAAGTAGTTGGTATTATAAACTCGAAGTGTACATTTATTTTTGGCGTTGTCTTCATCATAAATGAGAAAGTAGCTGATGACACTTGGATTTTAATCCAGATGGAACGCTTTTGCTTTTCAGAGAAGCATTATCCCAAAGCTATGGTAACGGATCGTGAGCTGGCACTGATGAATGCCTTGGAAGAAGTTCTTCCCAGGCTACTCATTTACTATGTCGATGACACATATGTATGGATATTTTATCTAGCCTCGTAAAATATATTCTTGGAATTGATAAAGAAAAGAGTGACAAGATTCAAAGAGAATGGAGTATTCTTGCTGGATACTCTTCGACAGAAATGAACTATAACGAAAGGTTAAAAGAGTTCAAGAATAAGTTGCTAGAGCTGGGCACTAACAGTAGCGGAGAGCTTTACGGTCCAAGCAACTTTATAAAGTATATAGAGTCAACATGGCTTATTTACAAAGAAAAACTTTGTTTACTTGTATTTATTTAACTTAAAAATAATTAATTCAAAACAACTAAAGTTGTATGTTTATATAGATTTATATCTGCTTGGACTAACAAAATATTGCACTTCAACTTCATACTTTCTTCTAGGGTTGAAGGTGTACATTCTCTTATGAAACGAGAGATAAGAACTAGCACGAGGGATCTAAATGTTGCATTTGAGCGCATTGATAATGTTTCAGCAAAATAATAATCATCATCAAAAATGAAATAGCAGTGGGAAAGAGGCATGAAATTGATGTATTCCAAAAACCCAATTACGATATAAAAAGCAAGATTCCAACTGTAGCTTACACATAGGTAATAGATGTTAAGAAAGATGGATTTTGTGGTTTCAGGGCTTTATCTGTTCAGTTGTATGGAGAAAAAAAAGGTTTTGGGAAGTTAAAATGACTATGAGAGATAACTTGATTCAGAACTTCAGTACATATAAGCGTTTGTTTTGGGAAGTTATATAATTTCCAAGACTGTAAGAAGCAATTAGAGTATTGAATCTCAACACTGAAGAATAGCCAAGTCTTTCTGGAATAGGAACTTATCATTTGAAAAGAGATACGCAAAAGATGGTATGTTATTTAAGAACTGATTCATAAATATATGTTATTTAATTTGTTAAATCTTTCATATCCTAGAGTAGAAGCCACTTTTCTGGACTTGGAATAGTATGCTAAACTTCATACAGACTTATCATTGCATAACGATGATTTCCAAGTATAATTTCTGTAGTAAAAAAAGCTGAATTTTGATCAATACATTGACTGGCCAAAAAACACAAGTAAAATATTTCAGTTCTCATGTTTTCACCCAAAAAAATTAGTCCAAATAACAGCACCCAATAAAAATGCTCCTTGTATTCTGTAGTGCTGTCTATTGTCTATTCATTTCTATAAAGGGGAAGTATCTTCCATTTTAAAACGGAGATAGTATTTTGGGATGTCGACTTGTTATTAGGTGTATAAGATTGAAATAGTACTAAATATGGGTTGAATCTTAGTTTTCCGAATTGTGATATCAACATACCAACTACAGCAATTCTTATTTCAATACACTCCATAGTGCTTACAACTTATTATTTTAGTTATTAGAGAGAGTAGAGACGATAAAATATTTATTTAATTAATTGAATTAATAAAGAGAATGTTATTAATATAATTTCTGTCTATATCTATTTGGTTTATTCCTAAAGATGATAGTATTCTATGCTTCTTATGAAATCTGCACCTATTTCAATAGGGATAATTATTGTATAAGAAAAGAATAATAGAGTATACAATGTGATTCTAGTTTCTATCTTTCTATAGGAAAATTTTCTTATTTTTGTGCTTAATCTGACTTGATGATTTATTGGAGACATACTCGTGTTATTATTGCTACTGATTAGACTTATGGCCTACAAAATATCAATAGTATAATGAGAATGAATCTAATTATTGCTGTCTATTGCTGATTGTTTATTTTATTCATGCATACATCAATCTATTTATTGAAAACCCCTTTTATTCAGTAGCCTATCTTATGGATCAAAAAAGATATAAAACCATGAACAACAATATAGTATTTCTTTGAAAGATTAAACTGTGATATAGATATTGCTATTTCTCTTTTCATTCACAGACACTCCACCAGCACTACGACTGCCTTTGTATCTCAATCAATTTCAAAGAAAGGCATCTTGATCTTAGTCTTTTTTTTTCTCTTCTATATTAATCCAGTATTCTTGGATAGCCCATTAAGAAGCCACTCGAGTTCTTTTATTGTTTGTTGGTGTAACTATAAAGGTTTAATAACGTAAGAGGAAATAATCTCTTGCACACTTAATACATTCAATTAAGAATTTTTCTTTTTGTATTCTTGCATTCAATTAAGAATATAGCAAAAGACCTTTTTTTGCATTCTTTTTTTTAATAGCAAGAGACCATTAATGTATTTGGAATGTGTCATACTCTGGTGACATCATCATCCTCTTGAGATCACTCCACTGTAGTCCGCTCTGTCTCCCTGCATCCCATCAGTATTGCTGCCTTATATCCTGCTGTTACAGTAGGGTGTCGTGCAGACTGTATTGAACAGAGTACCTTTATAAAAAAGGAGAGTTCTACTCTATTAGATATAAACACCACAGCCAGCCAGTGAGTGTAAAGAAGTATGTTGTTACTTGCTGGCAGTTGTTCTCTTATAGCAAGGTAAAACAGACTCTATAAGACAGGCTATAATAACTTTCCTAATTGCAGGGATCAATAACCTATAGCAACAACCAGTTACAAACAAGAATCTCAATCTGCTTCTTTCTTTCTAAAGAGACACAGTCATGAATGGGTTGGTGTATATGTAGATAGGTTTAATATTGAATAGAATGAGATGGACACAACTAATAGCAGAGGAAAAGAAGAGGAAAATACAGCCTATTTTGTTTTCCTCCCATTCTTCTTTGAATGACAGGACTGTTCTTGCTTAATAAACTCTGTTCTCCTTTGTTCTTTTTCTCTATTTTCTTTTGCTTATATGTGTTTAGGTCTTTCTCTTCAAGTTGCTAGAAAGCCACTCCAATCCCTCGTAAAGACCATCACCTAATAAAAGTCAATAAATAAGCCTTTTTCCTATTTACATCTTGTTGTGATACTTACCACTTGTTGCACAAGTTGTCTGAATATACCAGTGTCTGTTACGAAGAGAGTGAAGACCCAACTTGTCAGTGATTTCTGCTGCGTTCATAGCATTGGGCAAATCTTGCTTGTTAGCAAACACCAACAACAAAGCATCACGTAGCTCATCTTCATTGAGCATACGCTGGAGTTCATCCCGAGCCTCAGAGACACGGTCACGATCATTAGAATCCACCACGAAGATAATACCCTGAGTGTTTTGGAAGTCTATTAAAAAGAAAAGAAAAAAGAGGGGCAGGGGGAGAAACGCATCAGTAAGTTACTGTTGGTCATAACGAAAAAAGGCAGCGATAGTAGCAGCGATGGTGGCAGCTTCCTATCCATGGACTGCCTTCACTCCCACACAATGTATATCTTCGTCTATAATAAATAGTATCTAAAGCAATAAAGATAGGAAACTTACAGTGTCTCCAGAGAGGACGGATCTTATCCTGACCTCCTACATCCCATACAGTGAATGAAATGTTCTTGTACTCCACAGTCTCTACATTGAAGCCTAAGAAGAGTGTGAACAGAGAATGAGGTTTTCTTTTTCTTTCTTTCTTTCTTTCCTGTTTCTATACGCCAGAATACTCCATTCTTTCTCTATCTCTGTCTACCAGTCTAAAGGATACTTTACCAATAGTAGGAATAGTTGTAACAATTTCACCCAACTTAAGCTTGTAAAGAATGGTGGTTTTTCCTGCAGCATCAAGACCCACCATCAGAATACGCATTTCCTTCTTTCCAAAAAGGTCCGAGAATAGTTTAGAGAAGCTCAATCCCATGATGACAGATGAAGATGATGATGACGACGACAAAGGGAAAAAAAAAAGAAGAAAAAGAAAGCGAGGTGACGCGTTGTTTCCTTTCTTCCTTTTTCTTTTACCCCTCGCTGTTTCTCTTTTATTTTAAACAACCGCACGTATTGGCTCAGCGTTTGGTTCAAACACAGCACGAATCAGAGAGTGATACTTGTCATCTATAGAGACTGTTCACATTAGCTGGGCAGAGGCAGTCTATTTTAGAGTGACGTACTCTCAATATTCAAACTCCATCATGGTCTTGTTGGTCTCTGCTTCTTTTGACCTTTGTAGGGTGACGTCCCACTTGTCACTGTGATAAGGGTCCTCCCATCTGCCCTTTCTTTTTTATTCTCTCACTTTGAGTTGTTTTTTTATTCTAAATATACAAAGATGAAAGTCATTTGGGTTCTGTGTTGAAGATTAGAGAAGAGCTGCAAAGGGGGTTGCTATGGCTATTTCCACTTTTCCATTTCCTTTTTTCTTTTTTTTATCCTACTTTATAGGATATAAAGAATCCATAGAATAAGCTACTTTACTCGATACAGAAACAGAAAGAAACAGAGGGTGATTCTGAGTCTGTTTGGCCTGTTTAAAGTGTATTCATGCGTCCTGCTAATGTGTAGTGCCTGTAGTGAATAAGGAAAACAAACTGAATTTACTAGTCAATAATGGATCTTTTGTTAATTATCTTATGTTAGCCATCAACTTGGTGAGTTATTTACCTGCTTCACTTCCATAGGTGAACAGACACATTCTCATCTCTCATCTGATCTTGTTTTATCCTCCGCCTATCTCTCCAACTCTCTCTCTCCAACTCCCATCGGTGGCTGATATCACGTGGGTATCTTCGGAGTCTATTCTCATTATCAGCAAAAAAAGCAACTGAAAATAATAAAGATCAAATCTACATCCCCTTCATCATGGCAGACAGGTAAGGAAGATCACACTTTGGTAGACAATAGCATAGAGACAGGCCTTTTATAATGAACCTTATCTAATCTCTCTTATTCTCTTATTCTCTTATTCTCTCTTATTCTCTCTCTCTTATAACCCATAGCACACCCAACATTGCCAATCCCATCTATGTCCCCGAGAATCTTTTGAAAAAGAGAAAGATCAATGAGAAAAAAGCCATTGAAAATGCACAAAAGAGAGCCGAAATACGTCAAAAAAAGAGAAAGAACAAGACTGTATTCAAACGTATTGACCAACTGATCCGTACTCGCCGAGATCTTGAAAAGGAAGGCAGTCGTCTTCGTCGCCAACGTCAAATCAAAGCTGCCTCCAAAACCCAGGTGGCCAAGGAAGATGCATTAGTGTTTGTATTGCGCTACAAGTCAGCAGCTACTCTGCACCCTGCTGTACGCAAGAGCTTCAGTCAATTGCGTCTGACTTCATTGAACACAGGTGTATTTGTAAAATACGACAAGACAACAGCCCCCCTGTTGAAGGTCATTGAGCCCTATGTGACAGTGGGTGAACCAAGTCTGAAAACCGTGCGTGACTTGTTGACAAAGCGTGGGTATGCCCAGATCCAAGGAAAGCGCACACCCATCTCAGACAATGCCATGGTGGAAGAAGTCTTGGGAGAGCACAACATTATCTGTGTGGAGGATCTTATTCATCAGATAGTGACAGTAGGAGACCAATTTGATCTTGTCAATAAGTTCCTGTGTCCTTTTAGACTGTCCAGTCCTATCAGGGGATGGCGTCAGAAGAAGCTGAGAGCAATGATAGACAGTGCAGAAGGTGGAAAGAATGAGATAGAAGATATTAATAAGCTGGTAGAGACCATGAACTAAGTCACACATGATGTTCTCATATTGAATAAAGCATTTTTGTACAGTAGAAAGAATGGGGTTGGTTTGTTTTTTGTTTGTTTTTTGCTACCTTTGTTTCTTTCTTTCTTTTTCGAGGGGGCTGGGTAGGTCTCTTTTAAAATGAGCTGGATCCAGAACTACCCAGCTTTCTGTTGCAGAAAAAGAAAAAAGAAAAAGGATGAGGCAAGCTGACATTGGTAGAGAAAGGAACAGAAACAGGGAAAGGGAAGAAGAAGCAGAAGAGAAATGCAATACTCAATAGTGCTCGGGAACACTCCTTTCTAGTGGGCAGGGGAGCACAAGGGGATCTGGAAGATGAGCAAAAATGTAGAGAATCCAGGTTCGTAGTGTGATACAGTGATAAGTAATATTTTAAAGTGATAAGACGGATGATCTTGGGGTAGTGTTGTATGTCTATCTGTTTATTTGTCCATCTACTTATCTACCTATCCACCTATCCACATGCTTCTCTCGATGTGTATCTATAAACATGTGTTTCCTGAAGATGGGTTTGTGCGAGTGGGGTTCTCAGGGATTTTTACCTTGTATAGAAATAGGCACCTTGGTGACAGGGGCTTCATCATGGGTAAGTGGGTGATAGTATCGGGGGAAGGGGATGAAAAAGAAGGGAGGAGGGTAGAATAATGGAATAATAGAACGGGAGAGACCGAAAAATTGTATAATTGTATGAATGTGTGTAAATGAAGAAGGGGGAAGGGTGGAAAGAGCTGTTTTCATAGCATGACAATAACTATATTTGACTGCACATAGTGTCAGTAATCCATCAAGGCATCAAAAATATAACATGTCCTTTTATTATTGATAATTCTACTGTAATACTTTTGTTGATTCCCGTCCCATAAAATGGCTCATGTCTAAAGGACAGTGTATAGGCTGTATGTGTAGACAATTCTCTTTATGAAATATAGCATGAGATTACAACTTATGAGCTAAAAGGTATGTAAGCGTACATATTACAAAAGGCCATCTAAAGTATGCACACAAGAATGATTCTTGGCATGAAAATATAAAAAGTCATCTTTCTATAACAGATCATTTAGCAGGATGAGTTCATTCTGCCTCAGAATCCACCCATTAGTCATTAGAGGGATAGATATTGTTTATTTTCTGACATCCAAGAGGCTGTGATCTGATAGAGAAAAATGAAATGCATTGCTTCATTATGGCTACTATTCTACATGAATGCATCAGTGGGCGAAATGGAAAGTGTACTCGATAAGAGTGAATTACTCTTTATTCCGCAATTTAGGCTGTTTCTTAGCTAAACTACAGCACATTGACAGTATGACATGACTACTCATACTATAGTGTCCAATTTCTTTGCTAATAATAGACACAAAGGCATACAGTACTACTTTTAAGACTGTAAGGCCAATTGAAGAATATTATTTGAATTGGAATATCATTATTATCATTATTTGGTCTTTCTAATTACACATTTACGATTACTGAATAAGTTGACATAATGTTCAAACCATCGATGTTTTTCGGGCTGTTTTTTTTATGTTTTAAAGATAAAAGATTGGTTGAACGATGAGGTAATATATCTCTACATGCATATATTAAATGATAAGAGAACGTACTAGCCTATCAGGTTGAATAGTAGACTATCACTTGATTCAGTCAAAATGGTTATTATATAAGCATGCTTGCGGCTATATTAACAATGTACAGGGTCGTAGCTGTGATGTCTGATGTTCTTTCTTTTATTTATTTATTTATTTATTTATTTATTATGCAATAATTTTAACCCGTGATTCACAGAAGCCTCACTCTTTTTGCTCTGTTTTGCCTGTCTACAGTGAGAGTGAACGTTGGTGGATCAATGACGAACATTTCAACTCTATAATGTGTTAGATCAGAGACGACTGAAATAGTATAGTTCATTATAGAGAAACAAAGGAATATACCCATCATTTAAAATTATTCTCAAATCAGAAACATAAAAAGAATGATAAGATGAACAAAAGATAAGAAAATAAACTCAGCAACGTCATTACAGATCTTGCCCATCTATCCCCATGTCTACAAGAACACACAATGCTATCAAGTAAGTGATCAAGAATTACTCAAGACAAAGATCTTAGGATTTTTACAAATAAAACAGAGCTTGGACAAAGGGTATATTCTTATCGATCTCTGTAAAGCCGGTTCTATTTTATTTAGAAAATTAAGGTAGAATGGCAACGCTATTTTGGGGATTCAAAGGCAGTAGAAGGATGCAAAAAGAACAAAGTCAAATTCTATTAGTGAATGCCAGTGAAGGGAACATAATCCCAGATCAGCAGTAGGAAAGGAGAGCAAAGGACCTACAAACAATAGAAAGTAAGGCAAGAGTGAGTATTTCTCTCCCTACCAATTTCTCTGTGCAAATCTCCACCTCTACTTGTTTATTCATCAATGTGTGTAGGTTCATGTCTTTAATTATTCATCGATCAATTAATCAATGTTCAAAAATGGGCTTTTTTCTGTCTGATTCTATTGTCTCAGATAACATCCAGTAATTGTACCCCTATCGCATTTAATAATTCTCCCTGGAGATCTCAACTAGCTAAAGCAAACTATCCTCCCTCACCCCTACAAACCCTCTTAACCCTTGTCATTGATGTTTTTTAAATAAAGCCTTTCATTCCTGACCTTTCATTTTTTTTTCTCTCTTCCTATTAGTGGTATTCCATTGTTTTATTACCGACGTACTATGGCTTGTACACCTGTTCAATTGTATAATTACTGTTCAATTCCTAAACCTACTCTTCCTTCTATCTCTATTCCTATTTCAAAATACAACACCAACATGCCTTCACCACCTTGCTCACCTTCTAGTCTACCCACCCAACACTTGCCCCAGCACTGTATGCATCCCGACTTTATTGCACGTTATGCACTTGGACAAGAACTCGGAAGCGGTGGCTTTGGCTTTGTAATGTCTGCTTATGAGAGATCTACTGGCATTGAAAGAGCTGTCAAGTTTATTTTTCGTGAAAAAGTACCAGACAGTGCATGGGTGAGAGACCCCATTCTTGGTGCTATTCCTATGGAGATCTATGTACTTAAGAATGTCCGTCATCCCAATATGATTGAATACATTGACTGCTTCCAAGACAAATTCTTCTTCTATCTCGTTATGGAGCTTCATGGCAGTGAATGGACCAACGAACCTACTGCCCCTACATCCAATCTTCCCTCTAATATCATGATAACACCACCTGCTACACCACCTGTCACCTTTTCTCATTCTCCCACACTCTCCAATATGTCAGACACCGGCATATATCCTTACTCAGCCTATCCTATGGGCCAACGTACCTCATGCGACTTGTTTGAATGCATTGAGCAGCACCGTCATTTTGATGAATTTCTGGCCAAGTCCATCTTTCGTCAAATTGTGGACTGCATTGCCCATCTCGACTCACTGGGTCTCTGCCACCGAGATATTAAAGACGAAAACATTGTGATTGATCGCAACTATAAAGTAAAAATGATCGATTTTGGATCCGCTGTAATTCTCCCTCGTCATTACGGAGAAAATCGTACATGTCTGTTTAAAAAGTTCTATGGGACCGTCTCCTTTGCTTCTCCCGAAATTCTGCAATCTCTGCCGTACCGTGCCGAGCCAGCCGAAGTCTGGTCGCTGGGTGTTTTATTATATACTATTCTATTTGGTGAAGTGCCTTTCCATGATCCTCATATGACATTAGCAGGTCGATTTACAACACCCAAAATCAAAGTATCAGTCAAATGTATGCACTTGGTGAACTCCATGTTGGAACGATCGCCTGAAAAAAGACCCACTGTTCATCAAATTCTTACCCATCCGTGGTTACAAGATCTTTAAGCCTTTTCTATTGATTCTTCCTGCTATTGTTACTGTTATTGTTATTGTTTTATTTTTGTTATTATTATTTGCATGATTTTCTTTAAGCTTTTTCTTTATTTCTTTCTTATTGTTATTGTTTTCTTTCTATTTTATTTTCACAAGAATCGTTTTCTATGCAACCATTTTTCATCCACTTTGTCATGATATCTAACTTTATTTGCTTTCAAATGTTGATCGTTTTATTATTATGTTTTTTTATATCTTTATTTCTTCACTCTATTATTCTTATTCTTATTCTTATTTCTATCTAATCATTCAACATTGTTATTATCTTTGGTTTTATTACTTTGCTTCTAATACAATTACTCTTAATAATAACAATAGCACCTTATAATAATCTTTCGTACATAACCCTTTTACTCTTTACATTTTTAGTTATTTTTATTATCATCATTTATGAAACACCTTTTTATTATCTTAGTTTACATATAACCCTCTTTTTTTTTCTTTTTTTTTGCTTGCTTGCATGCTTTCTACAGAAAAAAAAATAAAAACAAGACAAAAAGCGTAAACACCGCCTATACTCAAAGACTACTGAAAGACTACTGTCCATGTTACGACTGGATTTTAAGCCAGTCACTCACTGCTGGCTTTTATTTATTTATATTTGCCTGCTTCTCCTACTCTTTTTTTTTTAATATATATTTATAATTCTAACCTATCAACCTTGCACATAAAAAGTGTCCTTTTTTCTTCTTCTTTCGCAAGACATAGAAACAAACTCACACACACACACACACACACTCACACACACACACACTCACACACTCATACACATACATCTCGTTCCACCAGACCATTGCTATTGATAAGCCACAGTCACAGCCACAGTCACACGAACCACAATAACAATACCACCATGTCATTTTCTGTAAAAGATGGAAAAGATATCATTATCTTTGCTGAGAAAGAGTATGTCGACTTGCAGACAACCCCGGTACCAGAAAATGAAGTAGAAGAACAAAAGAACAAGCCAGAAGAAGGTGTTTCTGCATTTAATCCTGAGACAGGAGAAATCAACTGGGATTGCCCATGTAAGCATTTTATTTATTTATTTATTTATTATTGCTATTGCTATTGCTATTATTATTATTATTATTATTATTATTATTATCATCATTATTATCATCATTATTATTATCATTATTATTGGTGGTGGTGGTGGTAGAAATGACAGACAAGGATTATTATGCGTGTGGGATGCTATGATGAAAATGAATAGTAGTGTGCATTCTTTCTTTTTCTTCTATCCACTGTCATCCCAAAAACAATAGTAATAACACTAGCATGAAGAAGAATAACAATAAAAAGACCAAGCACTAAATGATATTTTGGAATGGTAAGGTTTGGGTGGTATGGCAACAGGTCCTTGTGGTGAAGAATTCAAGGCAGCCTTTAGTTGTTTTGTGTATTCAGAAGCAGAACCCAAGGGAGTGGATTGTGTAGAACATTTCAAGAACATGCAAGACTGTTTCAGAAGACATCCCGATGTCTATGGGGATGAAATAGACAATGAAGAAGAGGAGGAAGAGGAGGAAGAGGAAAAGAAGGAGCAGACACAAACAGAAACACAAACACAAACACAAACGCAAACACAGGAGGAAGAGGAGAAGCAGCAGCTGGAGGAAGAGGTGGAAATAGCCACCATAGTGGCCTCCTCTGTCATTGAAGAAAATGAAACCCAATCTCTCTCTTCATGGGTCAGTTCTTGGTTCTAAAAGTATTCTTGAAGGTGTACATGTCTTGTAAAGTAGCTCTTGCTGTATTTGTATTTGTAAGCAATGACTAATTTAGCAGACATGCAAAAAAAAAGAATGTAGAGAGATAGAAAAGTAAAGATATTTGTGACTTTTTGCTCTTACCTGTCAATAAATGCACAGACGCCGTTGAACTAATAAAAAGCGACTGTAGATAACATGTCTTGATAAAAATAGTTTATCCAGAGAAAGAGCAGTAATGGCTGTATGAGTCATTCTATTTAGTCAAGCTCCATTGACTCAATTGAAGAAAATAAAATGAAATCCTTGTAAGGATTTTTGTACATTTATTATAGAGATGGAATAGATAAAAAAGATAAAAAAGATAAAAAAGATAAAAAAGATAAAAAAGATAAAAAGATAAAAAGATAAAAAAGATAAAATAAAAAAAAGATCTATTTTGATGTTCCCTAAAATAATAGTTTAACTTGTTGACTTTTACTCCTAATCTATTGAATTGACTTTTTATGCAAAACTCCATTCTTAAATGATCATAGTATAGTTATGGTTTATCCATTTTTATAAATGAATACCTATTTTTATATAATAATGTAAATAAGGGGAGTACATGGTGGTAGTAGTAATAGTATTTATATATTTATATTTATATTTATATTTATATTTATATTTATACATAAAAGGAATGAAAATAAATTCATTTACTATCGTTATTGATGGAGAGGGTGCTATTATTATTATTATTATTAATGACTATCCGCTTTAATAATGGAGAAAGCACACAAAATAAAAATGTGATCATGGCACGTGCTTTTGTCACTTTATTATACTTCTATTCTACACTGTTTTTCTTGTGCATTGTTTGTACTCTTTCACTTTAGATACATCAGCAAATACACGACTGCCCTATCAGATATAGCCTACATACAAGGTATCTTGATGCCAAGTTAAGATACTTATATAGTATGGTATCACATAGAGTAGTACATAATAACAGCGGGAAATCAACCCAGCACAAGATCTCATTTTCTTAAAAAGAAAATGAGAGTAAGAACGAGCGAAAGAATAAAGAAATCTTTTATATAAAAATGGCAGGAGAGATTTACACAGTATAGAGAGCAAAGCAATTAAAAAAAAAGGGAAAAAGGGAAGTGCAGGAGAGGGGAAAAGGTTCTCTGCAATTGTGATATGACAAGCAAGAAGAAAATAAAGGAGAGGAGAGGGGGTAAAAGCAAATGTGGATGGTATGTAAGAGAGGAAAAAGAAAATGAAAATAATGCAGAGTTATCTTTCATCTTTTTTTTGAGTAAAGAAATAAAGATGCTGAATGAATGCTTGTATGTTTGTATGTGGATTGATAAGTGTATATGTGGTTTCTTGCTCTTCGTTTTTTCTTCTTATTTGTACAAGTTGTATGATATGTCGAAAGTGACAAGCAAATGGTAGCGTGTGTGGTATTATGTATAGATGCAAGGAGAAGTGAACAAGTGAGGTGGTTGTGTTGGTTCAATTCTAGAAAGAATATCAGACTCAAAACGAGATACTTTTATTAAAACAATTTTGACATGTCTATTTAGTATAAATAGACAAGTGGCTGTGTACTGAATATGATCTACTACTGTTTTAGGATGCTTGTCAGATAATGGCCTGTTCAGTAGACTTTGATATGTGGTGTCTCGACTATAGATTACGTTGTAGAAAGAAGACGACTTAATAATCGGTCTGTGACTGCTACCGTTGTCTTTATGATTACAATGGTGTTGATTCTTCTTTCTCTCCAGCTGCCCGCTCATACTGTTGTAGGATGCTTGTCAGATAATGGCCTGTTCAGTAGACTTTGATATGTGGTGTCTCGACTATAGATTACGTTGTAGAAAGAAGACGACTTAATAATCGGTCTGTGACTGCTACCGTTGTCTTCATGATTACAACAGTGTTGATTCTTCTTTCTCTCCAGCCGCCCGCTCAGCCAGCATGCGCTCCATATCTCGTCGCCATTTTGACTTCATGGTAAGGAGCTCCATCATATCCTTGTATGTTAATTTAGCCACTTCCTGAGCAGTTCGATCTGATAATTATTAATATTCAATTCCAAGTGAAACTGCTTCTGTTTTCGCTGTTTTATTCTCTTACCGTATTCATCATTATCAAAGGTATTTGCAAACTTAATGTCGCATGAAAATTGGACTCTCTTTATCATGATAAGGTTTTTTGAATATATTTATAAATGAAAACAGGGATAGGTGGTGTTTGTTACTTTCGTGACAATGTGGGTCACTACGAAAGGAAGAGAAAGAGGAAAAGAAAGAAAGAAAGAAAGAGAATCAACTCATCTCGGCCCTTTATTTATATCTGTATGAAATAAATAGAAAATAGGTGTTTATTTATAGAGAAATGGAGTGCGAGTATGCATAAATGTGCGAATGAAAAAGTAAATTGGTGTAGGTGTGTAAAGATACAAGTGCACACATCAAACTGTACCTACACATCTACCTACATATCTAGCTACACATTGATAGACCTATCTATCTATCTATCTATCTATTCCTTTATTCCTTTATTCATTCATCTATCCATTCATCTATCTATCCATTCATCTATCTATCCATTCATCCATTCATCTGCTTAGGGTGGGTGGTTGTTTGAGTAGGAAGAAAGTACAATGACATCAGTTGATACCTACAGAGCCATGGATCTATAAGGTGACAGATCCCTCTATCTTCAAGTCTATCCATCTGTCTATGTGTTTGTTCATATGCATGTATAAAATAAACTCCCTCTTTTCTCTTTATAAACTATGATTGATTCCGCGGAAGACATTGATGCTAAAATTGGGAATTCCATTTCGTCTGTGCCTATCTAAATCTATTGATTCCGCCTTTATTCTAGCAGGTAAGATGTATTCACACAATGTTCTATTATGTGGCGTGATAGTAGCTACCATACCTAGTATTGCATCACATTTCTCTCTCCATTCTCCTCTGCCTTTATAGCCTTTCTTTTTCTTCTTTCTTTCTATTACTATCCCTCTTTCATACTCCAAGGATGGAGTATAAAGAGTGTCCATTCTTATTCTATTGCCAATTCTCATTTGATCATCCTATCAGTCCATGTCTGCTACCCTTCAAATAAAAATAAAAACTATAAACACAAGACGAACTATGGATCAAAAAAACCAAATGAAGACGGACAATGCACATAGACCTGCATAGATAACACCCATACTATCATTATGTTATAAGTATTTTTATGGTATTTGGCAATATTTAGAACACTTGCTCCACTGACCTTGTTGAGGTGTAATGTTTTGCATTCAATTAGCTGACACTCATTTCCTTTTCATAATGGCCATACTACTATTATACTACTATTATACTACTATTATACTACTATTATACTACTGTGGCTGACCTACCTGTTGACATTGTGCAAATCCCCACTTTTATCTGTCAACCCACCAACATAACAAAAACTACTTCTGATTGGATTCCTTTGGATACACCTTCACACAAGCACAAAAAAGAAAAGAAAAAAGACTGATGAATAAGAAACATACATTCTACCTATACCATTGGATATAGGATCATCTAGAGAGAGAATGCTGTTTTCTACTGTAGGACATACTATCTTACATAAAGATAAGCCCATTTCATTATGCTATTAGGGTTTTTCTTCTTTCTTACAACAATAGCAGGCGACTGAGTGTAAAGAAAAGTTTGTTTTGCATCAGCGTCATTCAAGGAAGAGAGGGCAAGGCCTTTCCACTAGCCTAGCTTCTCTATTTCTTATAGCTTGTTTTTATTTTTATTTTTATTTTTATTTTTTATATCTCTTTTTCTTAATGTGTAGTGATCACTAGAAAAGAAAAAAAGAAAAAAAAAGAAAAATAGCCATTTCATTCTCACACATTTAAACCTTATAACAACCCTTGAGCATTTCTTATCTGTAGACTCAAAAGTACTGGGGATTCTGTCTTGTTTTGTCCCCTCAACTATGATTCTTATTTATATGAGTTACACGCAGCAAAGGCCAAGGTGTTTCTATTGAACCATAAGAGTGGAGTTTGTACTCTAGCTCTGACTTTTTAATTATAATCTGGCACCTTACCAAGGGAAGAAAAAGTAGACACACCATGTGCCTAGGTGTGATGGAAAAGAATCCTTTGATGTATCTCTTTCTGTAGTGCACCTTTCCACCCTCTTATGTAGTGAGCAGTGGATTGATCCTCCTATTGACCTGGACATGTTTTCTATTTTCTGTTTTCTTAAATAACAATAAAACAATAAAACAATAAAACAAGCAGACAAACTTCGTTACTTTAAGCTTATCTATTCCCTATGGTTACCAATAAAGCAAAGACTAAATAGGTAGGCTTGTAGTGAGAAATAAAAATAAATAATAAAAAAAGGGCTCAGTTCTTTGGATAGCCACGCCTTCTCGGGGTGTAGACGTCAATTCGGAAATAGAATCTTGAAATCTTAATTACCTTTATAGTAGGATAGAAAGAATAGAATAGATATAGGTATAGATATAGAAAATAGATATAGGTATAGATATATAGGTATAGGTATAGGTATAGGTATAGATATATAGGTATAGATATATAGGTATAGATATATAGGTATATATATAGATATAGGTATAGATATATAGGTATAGGTATAGGTATAGGTATAGATATATAGGTATAGATATATAGGTATAGATATATAGGTATATATATAGATATAGATATAGGTGTGTGTACGTATTCAAGTAAGAAAGTAAGACAAGAGAAAGTTGAACAGAAAGTAAAATAATGTCTTGTCAAGAGGGGTGGAAAGAGTAAATTTAAAATAAAGAATTATAGGTAAGCCCGTCCATAGGTGCTGAGTTGTACAGTAAAGGTAGAGGCTTTCCATTCTTACTATCAAAACGTGATCTTCTATAGAGGGGCATGGCCTTGATCAACAGACAAATAAGAGGTGCTTTAGTATTCACTGTGAGTGGCAGTGTCTGGTCCCATCTCCCCTCACAAGATACTCTTGTCTTTGTGTGTCTTTGTGTGTTTAGGAGGGTGCAGGTGAACGACTCAAGAGTGACTTGTAGAGACAATAGGCTATGCTGCTAACCAGTCAAAAGATGACTGCTCTTTCTCTCTTCCTTTCTTCCCTTCCTTCTGATGCTGCTATTTAAAAATAAATAAACAATAAAATGTTAAATGATATTATTTATTTCCTATTAACATTCAGGAACACTATTCTTTCTTATGTGCATATTTGATTTAATTCTCCTTTGTGATTCATAGAATGAAAGTACATAGAGACTCCAGCTTATGACATAAGACATGGACATCTCATCTTGGTGTCTGCCGATCTTTTTTTTTCTCTTTTTTCTTTTCTTTCACCTGCCAGCCTATTTCGATTCTATTGACATAATTTGCATTGCACACTGTGTGTTTTTGAAAATGAACTCTTTTGATGTTTATCATGACTCTATCACTCTCCTTTTATAGAATAGTCACTCTTTGGCTCTATTGTGTAGGTTACCTATATTTGTATATTTATGCTTTATTAGATATTAAATTATACATCTCAAAAGTCTATTATCAAGGATTTGCACGTTTATTTGTGTTCTGCTTTGTAAGTTTATTAATGAATCTGTAATCATGAGGAGATCTCAAGGTCTAGATTCTGAGTACGGAAGCGTTCATTGGAATAACTACGTGGGGCCTGCACAAAAATTAAGAATTTTACGGCTGTTCCGTAGAGAACACATAATCTCAATATCGATAGGCCTCAAAGTGTATCTAAAATTGAAATGGATAGGTGCTTTTGTCTCATACTTTAGCTCTTGGAAGGAATAGACATCAGAACCCAAGCCTATCTTCTCCTTGCTGTTATCAACGCGTTATAAGAATAAAGTGGCTCTACACACATAGACACATGCATAGGAATCGTATAGCATGAGAATGATTATTTTATACTTTATATAGAAATGTATCAATAGCAGAAAATGAATGAAAAATGAAGACCGTGCTTGTCTGTGAATACCGGTTTTGTCTTTCTTGCAAGAAGACAGGGTTTTTTCTTCAGAGTCAATAGTAGATTATCTAGCGTGACACTAGTAACTAGCATGTTTTGTTTTCATACTTGTCAATGGATTGAGATGGCGCCATGGTCTGAGTTGTCTGTTGATTACGTGCTTAGAACATGATGTCCGTCTTTTTCTATTGATTTACATGTCAATCCTTGCATTCTAGTACTGGTTAAAATATGTACAGGATAAAATGCTCTTTTTTTGATAATAAATTGTTGAGTAGCAATAAAGAAAAGTGGAATTTTGGGTAGAGAGAGGTCATGGATCAATAAAAAAGATCTTTGATATAAATTAAAACATGTAAAGATGAGTGAGCATGTCCAGCTTCTTTTAGTATACCAAACATTCTTTTTTTTTACTTTGTCTCTTAAACATGAGGTGTTAGTCTTTTACTAATGAAAAGACAATCATCCCAAGAGCTGATGTTGAAGAACTTTATCTGATTCAGGCTGTATTTCTACTAAAGAGGAACCTACGGTCTCACCACAACAAAGGCCAAGATAACAAATAATGGGTAACAAATAATAATAATACTAATACTAATAATAACACTAATAATAACACTAATAATAATAATAATAAAAAAGAAATGCAATATACTTAAAGACAGATGGCCATTATTCGTAATAGCAGGGAAAAACGAGACAAATACTAAGTCAACACGAAGCACCCTGTCTTCAGACTCTATAACACAAAGCACTCCCATAGTGTAGAACGTACTAACCTGAAGAAGAAGATCTGGTATAGCCACATAAGAAAAAAGGAACATTACAGAGCCCCCTGTCACATCATCTGGTGTGAATGATTGGCTGGAATGAATCTTCCAAAATCTTTATCAATGACCATCTCACGTGTGTTTTTGCGTAAATGATATACTATAGCTTTATTTATAGAAAAGTTTATACTTTAAAAATTCCAAGATGAATGCAACAACTGTGTTTGAAATATCCTTAAGCTGTAGTGTTTGTCATGAAGAATTTAATAGAGTATCGGTTGTGTATGTGTATGTGTAATATAGACACATATAAGAGATGGAAATACCAACCATTTTGGTTAGCATGTCCTATAAAGAGATAAAATCGGTAATAGGATAGTGGCAATAATAATAAAATAATAAAAATAGAAATAAAAGTAAAAATAAAAAAGACTTTCTGTTCAATGATCTTCTCAAAGTACACTATTCTACGGAGTTCTATTCTACTTGTGGGCTGCGGTTGCCATGAAAACATATCCTTGCTTCTTTATTACAATTGAGTTTGTAATCAGGAAAATTAAGTTACTACTTTGCTAAGAAGATTGACAGAAATATAGACACATGTAGGGTATATTTCTTACATTGATATTTGTATGCATTACCACCGCCTTTAATTATAGTATCGTTATATCCCATTATTTCTTATTAGGCATTGCGTTGTTATTTTCTTCTTTGTAAGAAAAATACCCCATAGAACATTTTCATGGTCTATGCATTAATAGCTTACTTTTGTAAAACATAGAAACAAAATACAGAGCTGCAGTAATAATAATAATAATAATAATAATAATAATAATAATAATAAATACTGTCAATTAACAGTCATTACTATTGAACTGTAACATCACAAAGCAACACTTGAATAGATGCATGGTAGAATATTCTATGATCAACAGAGTACACATAGATACTAGTTATAGGCATTGCATAGCCACAGACTATGTATGGATTCATAAAGATTCACCAAACCTTTATAAACACATTTAAAATAGGCTTATGCTTTGTAGATCAACACCATCACCACCAACAGCATGCTTTTTTGTCCTTCTATCATCACCCGTGAAAACTGCTTGTAAGAATCGACACCTCATTATTATGTCTACTGTTTCTATTACACCTGGGAAATAAGATATGTGGTATAGGTCTTGAATACTAACCTAAGGAAAGAGCAGTACATTCATCCACTCTAATAAGAAAATATCTTTGTAAAGTCCATTTCTCCATACTTGGTAGTAGCTAGAGTACTTATTTAATATGTCTATGGTATCTTTATTCAGAATCCCTTTTCAAATGTACATCTATTTTGATGTCTACATGTGTATAAATTTCTGTCATAGAATGTTAAAGATTACAACACTTCTACTGCTGTACAAGTGACAAACCAGAATAGATGAGCTGTTCTAATGACTGCTGTTTTGTTATATCTACTAAATTACGAGTCTAGAAAATGTAGCATGTGCACTCCTGGGGACTGCTAGCCTGGAATGGCTATTGTATTTCATCCTCGAGTCCATGTTGGACAGGAGTCAGATTTTATGTGTTTATATATTTATATATGACAACCAATACGCTCTAAATGACAGTTTAAAATTATACAGTTAACCTGGCATTCTTAGGATATTCACCACAATGTTTCAGATAGTAACAGAATGTAGTTCATATCTTCAAATTATGTAATAAGAACATTATTACTAAATCAATAAATAAAATGTATATTCTATTTTCTGAAAGTACTGGACTACTTTTTGACTCATTAAGTTACTTTTAACTTTAGTCCACTACTTTCAGAGAATACTGTGCATCTGTCATTATAATAGTTAGTCTATCCTATGTTAATACCTCATTATGGTGTAGTGTTTTTATTTTTAAGATAATAATAGTAAGAATAGTAATAGTAATAGTAATAGTAATAATAGCCACATGAATTTATACAAGGAACAAGTGTCACTAGGCAATAGCTGATTGATATTGATGTTTTTTATGTGTAAAGAGCACTGATCAATTTAATTTAACACACTGCCAATAGTTGCTCCTATATTTATCATCATTTTCTCTAATACTATTAGTATCCTAGTGAGTGAAGCATGGTTTTTATAGTCACTTTTACTAGTGAATGTTTAATTCTTAATTGAAATGAATTCTTATAACCCAATCTATACCTCATATCATTGAATCTATGGTATAGACATATTGTAGAAGTGCCCATGACATCTCATTCAAGGGAATGGAGTATAGACTAACACGGCTGGTTGTAAAGTGACTTGGACTGGTGCAAAGGTCATTTGTGTGTCATAGGCGCTAAAAAAAAAGAAGTCATCTGTACTATACACTTATTAAAACTAGATAATTATTATTAGTGCTGTTATTAAAGTTGCGTTACTAATAGGATCCATTTTAGAATAGAGGATCGGAACCGCCTCTTATTGGACAGACAGCTATAATAGATTAGATATTTATTAGCAGTCATAGCCAATGGCTGATCAATGCAGTTGTGATTACTTCAATGATGAAAATAAAAATAAATAAAAGAGTAAGCATTGCTGATTGACTGTAAGAATTTACCTTTTTCGTATGTCAATAAAGCAGTGGATTAAAACCTATTCTTTGGATATAGATAACACGGGTTGGATTTTATTATTATTAGTGTTGTTATTACTATTACTATTACTATTACTATTATTATGGAAAGAAGAAAAGTCTTTTACATTCACTTTATGCCCAAGGGAAAAAGGATATAGGAAGAAAGCACTACAACTCGAGCGACCTTTTATTTAGAAAATCGACCCTATTTCATTTTGTCGGTGGATTGATGCTCCGAAGAAAGGGACTTAGTATTCAGACATACTTGTCACAATCAACATCGACTGCGAAACTTTTTTATTATTATTATTATTATTATTATGATTATTTAGCACTGCGGCTGGAATTCGTTTCGAGCACGTTCTTTCAATTTCCTTACCTTTCTAGAGTGTGTGTGAGACAAGAATTCAAAACCTATAAAACTGAAATCCATCTTTTAAATCTCGACCGCTTTTTTCTTATATACTTTTCTCTCATGGATCTCTCTTGGTGTATTATCTGTGACAATCGCATTGAAGATGCTACAGTAAGTAAATAACACTGCCAATACACATAGCAACGAGTGACTTACCTGTGGATCTAGTCAGATGGCTCATTGTACTGTTCCAACACATGCCAAGTGAATGATCAAGCAAGCAATGCAGCACAACAATTCTCATCACCTGTTGTGCATCTCAAGCCATCCTCCCAAATCCGCCAAGTAGCAAAACCCGTCATTTCAAAAGCCAAGCGTCCTATTGCTCCTTCTGGTGCTTATCCCTGGATTCCTCTCTTCCGCCGCCGTCATGGCATTTTAATTGCTCGCCGTTGCCAACCTGTTGTTGCTGGTTCTCCTGCTACTGCTGGTGCTTATCTCACTCTTCAGTCACGCACAGTAGTCTAGGTGCTGTACAACTGCACTTTGCCGCTGAGAGCAGCAACAGAAGAAGAAGAAAACGGAAAAGCAAAAAAAAACAAAAACAAAAAACAAAAAACAAAAAACAAAAAAAAAACTTAATTACAGTGGTGTGGGCGTACAGACACGCCTACATGCTTAATTTTTATATATACATACACACACAATATCATCCCGCATGGGAATGACTGTAAATAGCATCAGTCCATTGCATCTCCCTCATCCACACACACAAAAGAACAATAAAACATTTACATACCCATGCCCACCCTAACACTTGCAGGCTTTGTTCTTTTATGTGAATAGTTGACAGTAGCACAGACTTTTATAGACTCTAACAGCCCTTTTTGTTGTTGTTGTCGCTGTTTCGCTGTTAAATACCTTTCGCCCTTGATGGAATAAATAGAAATAACTGTGAATCTGTTCAAAGGGCGTGCTATCTAGGGTTTGAGTGCAAGTGTATAAGTTATATAAGATATGTTATTTATGAATCTATATTTTTAATAATAAATAATTAGACTGTAATGTATATTATTCTATACTGTAACTACCTTGGTTGGGAAGCATGCCTTGAATACAATACATGCCATGCACGACACGTCTTGCTCTTTACCGCAGGAAGATAGGTAGCATCATCAAATGTAGATGTAGATACCTGTACACAACAGAGGAGCACTCTTCTTACCTGTCACTAGAATGAATTGTTAGTTGTAAGCGAATGAAGAGAGAGCATTTCACCTTGTAACAAATACACTGGTATAGTAAGAGTCCCAGACTCTCTATCAAGAGAGAACAAGTATTCCAACGACAATACTGTTGATCTATGGTATCTACCATTTGCCCTTCTGCCTAATAGAATGGCTAGAGAAGTGTATCTTAATAGACTTTTATTTTGTATATCCACCAAGTCATAACGAATGTATGTAGATGAACACTATACCCTACATATGGGAGAAGGCATGCTTTTATACAGTCACAATAGACCATGGATAGTCTATCGTCCATGCCTTATATCCCTTACCTCCTACCACTAGACTACTCCACTTGATCATGATATCCTTGCCAATTGTCTATATCTCAAGTGCTACTCTTGCGGATGTTTATGGTCAGTGTGCTTGTGTCACACTAGGGATTCACAGGTCTTCAAAATAAAAAATGGACGCATGATTACGAACAATGATGGGTGTAGTTGAAGAGTAAGTCTTTATGACTCTATGACTCATGGCATTCATTTCAATCTAATTTAGAATCAATAAACAATAGAAATTACCCTTTAAACTAGGACTTCAACAGTGATGGGCGATAGGAAATAGAGCTTATCCCTTTCTTCTTCTTTTTGCCTTTAATATTATTACAAAAGTACGTTATTTTTATTTTTATTTTGAAAACCCGTAAATCATTAGTGAGAAGAGTGCATTGACATATCCTTGGGTGGGGTTACAAAAGGAATTTTTGTATGTCCCTAAAAAAGGGGAGCTCTTTCTATAAGACTATCTATGCTAATGATTTGTATATCCATGGATTGATACTGATGCTGATACTGATGCTGATACTGATGCTGATACTAATAATACTTAATACCAAATACTAAATACTAAATAATAATAATACTTAATAATTAATACTTAATACTAAATAATTAATACTTAATACTTAATACTAAATACTAAATACTAAATACTTAATACTTAATAATTAATACTAAATACTAAATACTTAATACTTAATACTTAATACTTAATACTAAATACTAAATACTAAATACTAAATACTAATACTTAATACTTAATACTTAATACTTAATACTTAATACTTAATACTTAATACTAATAAGATAAATGCACAAAGTCATAGCAATATAAGAAATTATCAAATACCCAATAGAACACTATGAATGGACTACCCACTTGGACTTCACTCACTGTTATTTAATTGATTCTCCGATTGATTCTGTCAATTGATTGGACATAAAGATGAAAAATAAAGACTGTTTCTGTTTCTGTACAGGTGACGCAACTGTCTTGAGTCACATGCTTATGTCTTCCTGCCACATGAATAAGCCGAGTTTGCCCCTTGTTCTCTAAACTTAATGTCTGTCCAAGACGTCTATAACAATGTATTCTCTACATTTCATTCTGTGCGTGAATATCTGGCGCCTGTTTTAAAGGACTCAAAATTCAAAGAGACCGGCTGTTTAACACCCGAAGAAGTATGTACAACCCCTGCTGCTGTCTCTACTCCTTTCCTTGGAGCAAAGTGGATTGAGATTGAGATTCTTTGATGTTATTTGATAAGAGAGTCCAGTAAAAAAAAGACAGTTATATATATATATATATATATATATTGTTTATATGTATTCACCATGGTCTATAGTTCATGGCTGCTGGAGAATTCTTAGTGTACAAGTGTCCAACCTGGTCCTGGTAATCTCTTCTCTATTTCTGTTTTTGTTTCTGTTTCTGTTATACTCAATGACGTCCTTTTATCCTATATCTTTTATCCTATACCCTATATCCTATATCCTATATCTCATATCTATAGGGAGTCTGGATTAAATGAGAAGAAAAGAGATTACCTTGCTCCTGATAAACAGTTTCTAGTAACAAGAAATGGTACATGGAGTTGATAGAGTAGGAAACAACAACTGATCTGTCCAATTCAAATCCTACAGTCCCTTGTCTCCACCGCGCCAGTCAAATGGAATACACCGATGATGATAATGAAACTCAGTTTATCCACAACTCAAGTCCAGCTACAAATGAAGAAGATGGATGGATGTACACACACAGTTCACGGGGTAAATATAGACACAGAAGAGCGAAAAGGAAAAAAAAAGGATAGGGAAAGAGGGAAAGCAGCCACTTATATGGACTATAGTCAATGCCATGGAGAATATCACCCATACGATCATTGGAGAAGAAGAAGAGGTAGAGAGACGATTGGCAGCAGTTACTTTGGAGACCAAACCAGAGGAAGTGCCTGACATGGATGATATTCCTGACATGGATGATGTGTTTGAAGAAGAAGAGGAAGAGGAGGATTTGGTAATAGGCGTGATGTTACTATAGCAACCACCTCTGACAATGGGGACTGACTCTGTGTATTGATAGGCTCGTGCAGATACAAGCAGAAAACAGGACAAGTGAGTTTGTTCTATTTGACTGTGGATTCACTTTATCAGTGACAATATTCTTCAGGTCAGAACCTACGATGTGTTTATTACCTATGACAAGTACTACCAAACACCAAGAGTGTGGTTGTTTGGCTATGATGAAGTGAGTGATGGTGGGGACTGGCCGTGTCTAACGATCATAGCAACGTAGGCCATTGACATCTCAACAAGTGTTTGAGGATGTCACCCAGGACTATGTGAAGAAGACAGTGACTATTGAAACACACCCTCATCTCAACATTAGCTTAGCCTCTATCCATCCCTGCAAACACGCACAAGTCATGAAGAAGATTATTGAGCGTATGGAAGAAGGATCCACTGCAAAAGAAGAGTTTAGTATTCGTGTGGATCAATATCTGATTATATTTCTTAAGTTCATGAGTTCTGTTGTGCCCACCATTGATTATGATCATACTATCAGTGCATAAATTGTTCTTTATCTCCATCTCCTTACTCTATGAACAGTGGATCCTGAGTAATGATGACTGATAAGATACTCTATTCAGTAGATACAAGTGCAAATACAAATGTTATTTCTTTTTCTTCTTTTCCATGCTATGATTCTATAAAGACAACCAAGAAGAGTGTAAAAAAAAAGAAGGAAGGAAGGAAGGCTATCAATGTGTTGACCCTAGTAACACTCAGAAATTGTCCTTATCACATACTCTATAGTCATGCTTGTCCATGTAGCTTACTCAGTCCTTTAACTGCTGTTCCTGTAGGGCCATCTGAGGAGTTTCCAATCCTGCCATGGACTTGGTAGTGCTTTAAGAGATCCAAAGAGACAGGACCCTTTGTTTATTTGTCAGGTTTTATCATTGGACAGAGTCAATAAATACAGCTTGTGATATGACCAAGATAGCACATAAGCAGAGACAATGAGGGCCTTGTTGAGAGACAACCAACCTTTGTTTTCTTTGTTGTGCTTATTAACCAATCAAGGATCATTCCACCTGTACCTGTATCCTTGTCTGTGTAAGTGGACAAGTAGAGCTGTTATCAAGACAGCTTGTATGAATGACTGCCAAAGTACATCCGCCCTATATTTTGGAGATCCGCCCTATTGACGTTAGAGGTATGGTAGCTCTGTGTCTGAATGAATAATAGATGAAATAATAAAGCACAGTGTGGATGGTAGGAGTAGCTCATCTAAGTTGTATTGTGTTGTATTGATTTTCAGTGAGTTGTAGCGAGTGTGTGAGGAGGAGGAGGAGGAGGAGGAGTGGGTGTGGGTGTGGGTGTGGGTGTGGGTGTGGGTGTGGGTGAGGGAGAGGGAGAGGGGTTGTTAAAAAAGAGAAAAAAAAAGGGAGAAAAGAAGACATGTTACTGTTGCTCATGTCAAGTTCACACTTTTCTCTTCTCAAGCGCCAAGGCCCTCCCAGTGACTATGACTGGCCCACGACGATTGTTATTGTAAGACGCTGTGTATAGAAGAAGCCACTCACTGCTTAAAGTACGTTCTTGCTGTGCTGCTAGTGGTTGGCATGTGTTTCTGTCTGAAAAAGGCCAACCGACTTATTCCTAACCGGTTTAGCTTCCCACTGGTGTCTACTCATTACCAAGAGAGAGGGAGAACAAGAGGCTATGATGCTTCTGATATTGAGCAGGGTGATCTTGAAGCAGGAGAAGGACTGCTAAGTAATTATGAACAGCAGGAAGAAGAGGAGCTTATAACTGCCAGCTCACTGCAACACAGCCCACGACGCAGCCCACAACGCAGCCCAAGAGAAGAGGCAGGAGAAGAAGAGGAGTTTGGTGAACTACAATATGCACACACAGCAGACACACCACAGCAGAAGGTAGCAGATGCCACACTATAGAAAAAGAGAAAGAGAGAAAAGAAAACTCCCAATAAATGCATGATTTTGGGTGTTATTTTATGAGTAAATGGGTAGAAAAACAAACAGAGAAGAAAGAAAAGAAAAACAAACAGTCTAATGGGGTGTGTTTTGTTCTTGAGATAATACATCAGGCCTTGCTGGCATAGTGCTCTGTGTGTCCAAGGTAAAGTGTTGGCGAATAACATCATTGCGATGTTGGTGAGCAGATGCATAGACACCCAAGCCAATGTTCATATAGCTTGGCTGATAATGAAATGTAGTGGGTTGTGTAGGTTGTGTGGGTTGTGTGGGTTGTGTGGGTTGTATGTGTTGTGTAGGTTGTGTGGGTTGTATGTGTTGTGTGGAGTGTGTGGAGTGTGTGGGTTGTATATGTTGTGTGGAGTGTGTGGGTTGTATGGAGTGTACAGATGGCATACACTGAATCCCTTGCGTAGACTGATGAGAAAGATAGCTTGAGGGATCAGACGTATCCGGCCAAAGAGAATACACAAGAGAGTCTTGCTGATTACTTGCATACCAACTGGGCTTCATACCACCACCACCACCACCACCTATACGCCTTAATTTGCTCGTACTTTTATCCATGGACGGTGCTAATGTGGCAAAAGATGAATCATTCACACTCCACAATTCATGTGGATTGGCTTCTGTAGGCTCTGATCCAAACATCACCCGTGCCTTGTAAAACATATCCTCAGAACTAGAAGCATCTGTCTTTGGCCAATGTTCTGCCACAGATAAGAAATCAAGTGGATTGGGGGATCTTTCAAGCCGGGAGGGTAAGGGCTGAGTGCGCCAATGGCTTACAGGTGAGTGATAGACTGAGGAGAATCCATGGGTGGGGGTTATTTCAGTCTCTTCTACATACATACAATCTGTTATCATAGGCGAGAGTCTGGGAGGTCTGGGAGCAGGACCAGGGCCAGAACCAGAACCAGGAGCAGTGTCTGTCTTTGGCCAGTGCTTCTCATTGGCATACCGTGTCTCTTGGGAGGGAAGAGAGGCTGAACGTCGAAACAATGCCTCGAGTCCTTGTACAAAAGAATCCACCCTGGCATCTGTCCATCGCTGTGATAAGAGAGACAGGGATTGGAGTGTCTGTTTCAATAGCTGCACAGACTCAGCAGCAAGAGAAGGACTGCTATCGGAGCAGTTCTTCAGATGCACTTTACTCGCCAAGATAGCACAATGACATGCCACAGCAGATGAAAACAGCAGCTTTGGCTGGGCTGAAATAAAAGAGAGAAGGTGGGTTAGACTGGTGGCGACTGTCACGCACCGCTGATGGGTTGTCTTTGTACTCTCAGAAGCATCAGCCCCCACGAGCAGATTGAGCTCCACAAGATGATACACCAGATGGAGATGGGCCACCATGGCATTGGGAGGAGACTGGGCTGGTAAAGTGAACTTGTGGGAGGGAAAACACGTCCATTGCAGCTGGGGAGCAAGCAATTGTAGCCAACACAAAAGCTCATTATCAAAGTTAAGGGCCATCTGCTCCTGCTGGTGTGTCCTTACGACGGACTTGACTGCCATGGAAGGTATTTCTGGCTCAAGCACACGTTCAGCTATTCGCATCAGTTTTATAAAAGCCACAAACCCTTCCAGAGTACGGTGTTCTTCCGTATCATCCCCAGGCTGCAGCAAGGGCAGTTCCAGCTCAATGTATTTGGCCCTCATAATCCATGGTTGGCCTGAACACAGGCTCAGTAGCTTATCCAGACAGTAGCATCCCCAACACACCCGCTTCCTTAATTCCACATCCTCCTGTAGCTGGACTCGCTCTCCACCCGAACGCTTCAAGAGGCCAAGGTCAGCACACATACGAATGGCCATCCCACTGTAGATCGAGGCACGGCATCGTGTGTCGTTTGGGTGGGTCTTGGACTCATACAGGGCCATGAAACACAGGGCAACAACTGTGCTGAGACGGGGTGTGTCGAGAAAGTCATCGACAAGAGACTTTGCTTGTTTATAGAATCTATCGGCACGCATTCCTCGAGCCTCCTCCAGATACTGTGCTCCATGGGCAAACATCACAGCCAGCAAGAGAGGCGTAATGAACATAGATTTGGTGTCCCATAGATCAAAGAACACACGCTTAGGGATAAATGGCATAAGAGCATAGCAATGTCGATAAAAGAGATGAAAGACCTGTTGCTGCATGGCTCTTGATAATACAGGCACCGAGCCATGGTAATGAGCAGGCAGACGAGTGGATAGGGTGGAGGTGTCCAATACCATATCCTCTATCTTCCAGTGCGGGTGAGATCCTCCTCCTATTGACGCTGTGCTGATAAGATCCAGAAGAGCTATGATATGGTGTGGTGTGGTGGGTTGGTAGGGAGTGTCTTTGCTGGGAGGAGAGAAGGGTGTTGCTGGGCTCTGTGCTTTTGTGTTGGGTGAGTGTTCGACTGGACTAATGTCAGAGTCCTCATGTGTCTCATTATCTATACCATCCTTTGAGAATGAACAAGGACGTCGGCGTGCTAGAGTACAGGAGAGTGAACAAAGCTTATCTATCCATTGCCTATCTATTCTTACCTTTGCACTGTAGGCGATGAGAGAAACAGCAATAACAAAAGAAGGAGGGAATATAATAACAAGAAAAGAAAGAAAGAAAGAAAGAAAGAAAGAACAGTAGGTGGGTGAATAGGCAAGTGTCCAGATAAATAACAAACATGTCAAGAAAGAGCATGACATGTGAACAGCTTTACCTGCATACAGGGATGCACACCATCACACTAGTCATGACAGCAAGTCAGTCCATGTCTTGCACTGATAAGGTTACCTTTATCTTCTTCACACGACAGGTGAAACATGCTCTCCCTACTTTGAATCTCTTTTGGCGTGGTTTTGGCTCGGTTGTGTTTATTCCTCCAGTGTCTTTTGGCTTTGGAGTGGCATGAGGAGACATGAAGAGAGAGAGAGAGACGAGAGTGTTGGTTATTTGTTTGCGTAGTCTTACCCGGAGATAGATCAGGCATGAGTGGAGTTTTTATTGTGTGGGGCAAGTGACATGTCCCTGATGTGTGCAAGAGTCACTTACTACTCTTTACTACAGCCTGTTTATCAGTAGGAAACAAGGCAGTGTTTATCTAAGGTGGTCTAGTTAGAAGTGTTTCTCATCGCTGTCCTGGTGCACCTCTTATTGCAGTCTTCTATTCCAATAGTCTACAGACCATGTTCTATTATATCATTATATTTTATATTTTATGTTTCTTGTATTCAATACTATTATTACTATTACTATTGCTATTACAACACCAGGCCTTAAAGCATCCAAAAACACATCGGCCTATAAAGACATTGAAGAGTGGGACGATGACTCCGGCACAGGAGGAGACGTCTCAGTAGGAGAAGCCTCAATGGGTGAACAATCCCCTGACTCCAATATAAACTCCTGTCGATCAAAATCCATGGTATCCGGTTTCATAGGTGTCATAAGAGTAGGATGCGTGGCGGATCGCTGCACCACGCAATGGCTGTAGGAAGGCTCATCAGGTTTGCTGGTAAAGGGCAGATGACGGCCTAGAGGATGGAGTGGATGAGGCAAGAGACATGACAGACGGTAATCTGATGGAGACATGTCGAGAGAAGCCATTACCCATGGAGAAGGCACATTCTTCAATGACACATGTTGGATGCTTTGCTTGGGATGGATGACAAGCACCTCGTTATTAATGTTGCTGTTAGCAGCAGCAGAAGAAGACAAAGAAAAGGAAGAGCGGAAGGGAGAGATGGATGGGGCAGGAATGGAGTTCTTCTTCATTGGAAGCATTGGAGCGCCTCCTATGGATCGACTGGATTTATGCTTACTGTGGCCTGAGCTCTTTCTTTTGTCGGGTTGTTTCTGACTCATCGAGGGGGTGCCTGTACTCTCTGCCACCGGAGATGTGGGTGCAGAGGTCTTTGGGGAGGCCTTGAGAGGAGAGGGCGTGAGGAGAAGAGGTGGATCATTGACAGGGACTTTAGCAGCAGTTCTAGCAGCAGCAGCAGTTCTAGTAGTGGCAGAAGAAGAAGAGACCAGCTCTTTACGTGTTCTTTCTATCCCATGTTTACGAGAAAACCCCACCGTGCCGAGGGGATAGTCCAATGGAGAAGCCTTCTTTTTCCTGAGATACCGTCTGAGGAAATAGGCACTTACTACCACCAACAACAGGAATATCAATGCACTGGCAATCACTCCAATCAGAGCAGCAGAAGACAGTGTAGGTGGAGGATCTATCAATGGAGTCCCTTGGATAGGCTTAGGTAGTACTTTGCTGGTATCAAAGGAAGGTGTGTAGGTGGAAACCCAACTCCAAGTCACTGTGTCCAGCACCTCGATATCTGACATGACAGTCAAGGCAGTAGCAACACCTAACCATTGGATTAGACAAGGCATTTCAACTCAAAAAGTATATAGTAGACATAGACAAGAGATTACCTGTAAATCCAAAGGCAACAATCATGTTTGTACCCACCATGGTGGCTGGTACAAGATAAAAACGTTATTCTAGTCCTTGCAATCATTGTCCTAGCCTTGTTCTTTACCTGTATGCTATAATAGGTATTCGACCCAATAGAAATGGATATGAACATGCTTAAAACCCTTTTCTTTAGATAGTATAAGCTGACCTTGACAATCACCAGGTCACTTACGTCGGCTCGGCCTTGCACTGCTGCATTGGTGTTCTTTACTGTCCAAGTCCATGTCCGAGTATCCAAGACAGAGACATCATTATAGACATGGTATCCATCGTAACCGCCATACCTATATAATAAGAATCATAGATATATATACAGATATATATATATGTAAAAAGAAGAAGAATGATAATCACAATGATAATCATCATTATAGTCATTATAGTCATCATAGTCATCATAATAACAGTAATAAGCCATTAGAATTAAGATTACCATAATAATTATCATGGCAATAAAACACCCACCACAGTTAGTTTTTATTATGATAATCTGCTCACAAACCAAGCTAACTTGCATTAAAATGGAAACACCATCTGGCATAAGCGTCTGACTATGGCTGCTGCGGTTCTCTGGTCGATTGTCGCTGTCCAGTGTTGCTTTCACAGAGGCCCAGACGCTTGTAACGGTATCAAATATCCAAATATCAGTCATGGATACAGGATTCCCTGTCAAGCCATCAAAACCACCCAACACTACAATCAAATGATTTCTCAACATGGTTTGCTTATGGGCATACCGAAAGGGTGGCTGGAGACCTGTAGCCATGACACGCGAGGAGTTGCTGGAAAGAATGGAGTTGAATCTGTACATGTCGACAGGCGTCTGTTGTTTTTCGGGTGCTTCTGTATCAGCACGCTTTCCTCCCCAGATCTATAAGAAGTCTTTGAATAACTCTCTCTCTCTCTGTGTGTGTGTGTGTATGTGGGTGGGTGGGTGGATTTCTTTTAAATACACTACATAATATACAGTAAATAAATAGAGATGCTTACATAGGCAATCCCCGAGGAAGTCACTGCACAGGCAGCTGCTTGACGGCTTGGATACGACTGAGAAGGAAGCGTCAGTGTGTGCCATTGCTTTGTATCGCAATCGTAGCTATAGGCCACATGCTCCTGTTCTGCAATGCTGTTGTCTGACCTGAGAGTGACTCCACCCAGGATCATCATTTGGCGTCCTGTGGGTCCACCAGAAAAGGCCACATGAGAGTAAACAACAGGACCTCCTCGTGTGTTTTGAGGACCTGACGCTGTTTTCCACGGAATGTCTGTCAATGAGAAATGGAGGTTGATGGGAATAATGGCCATGTCGGATATCCAGAGAGGAGTGGAGGCAGCCGAAGAAATGGAAGTGTCTCCACCGTAAAAATAGATACTAATTCATAAACAGGCAGTATGAATGAATGAATGAATGAAAAAGAAAAGAAAAGGGAAGAAAAGAGGGAACTTATTCACAACACTTGTGTACTCTTTCTACTTCTTCTTTGCTACTCAATACTCTCTAGCAAGACAAAGGATAAGGAGAACTGTACCTGTCATTGACAAGAACAGCACTATGGCCGAACCGTGCCACAGCTGCATAGGCATCACATTGCAAGGATCGCCAGGCAATGGCAAGGCAGACAGAGGTTAGGATCCTTATCAGCATGAAAACAAGAGACTAGTAGCACTGTAATATATAAAGAGACGTTTTGAAAAAAATGAGATGGGGTTGCCTTTCTTCTTTCTTGTTTACCACAGCAAGTTAGACTTGAATTTTTGGTATATATATATATAAATATATAAGAATATATAAGAATATATAAGAATATATGAAAATATAAAAATATAAAAGAGAAAAGATGAAGAAATAGAAGGATATTGGAAATGTCTTATTCACTTGTAGATTGCATAATATTGTGGAATAGGCGGTCTTCACTCATGAAAGAACCGACGCATGTCCCGCTTTCTATCGTTCTCTTTTCTTTTGACTTGAGTGGTTGGAATAGAAACACACCAACAAACAACAAGGACCTTGTCTTTGTAGGATGGAGAGATTGGGATTTGAGCTTGAGTTTGAGCTTAGAAAGGTAGGATTTGACGGGTCCACTACAATCATCAAGTCAGAAACAAAGTCAGAACCATTGGGACAAGAGGTATTTGCAATGGCTCTGACTGACTTGTACGTTGCCCCTGCCCTTTTGTTCTCCTATGGTCTTTTCTGCTTTTTATTATTGCTTTTATAGACAACACCCTTGTTGATGTCTGTTTTACTATGGTTCTCAGGGTAGACGATGATTGATCGCGTAGGAGAAGAGGTAAAAAGAATCAACAGAACCAATGTTTTTTTTATACCTGTAGATGCAATGTTACCCTTTTTCTTTTCTTTTTCAAGCAGTATCCACTTTTTATATATGTATATGTATATGTATATGTATATTTTACTATAAATATTGACTTTTTAAGAGAGAAATAAAAACTCAACCCGAGAAACACCAGTGTCTTGTTTCCATTAAAGAAGAAGAACAAATTTCCCTTCTCAATGCAAGAACTTAGGCAGTCTATAAAAAACAGGGTGAGTTGACTTATGACTAAGACCAGGAACTAGATGGGACTGCGTTCTCTTTCTTACCTTTTGGAATCTGAATCTCTGAGGAGGTGCACGGTTCTTGCGGTCCTTGACAGAACGGACACGCACAACACGGGCGTGGATAGCGCAGGAAATGCAGTAGTGCAACTTGACATACAACTTGGGGATGGTGTACTCCTCGTAGATAGAGGCTTCCTGGAGATCACGGACAGCAGCAGCTTCGACCATGTTGCGGATAGTGAAACGCTTGATGGCCTTGTCCTTGGGACAGCACTTGGAGCAGTTGATGCAGCGAACAAAGTTCACGTGGCCACGTCCGTGCTTGTTGCGTCCGTTGTTTCTTCTCTTGCAGGTCTATAGAATAATCAAGAGTTGTATATAAGAGAAAGAGAAGAAAAGGAATAGGCATTCTCATCCACAATCTCATCCACAATCTCCTCTCCTTATGCTTAGGTGTTCACTATGTCTATGTCTGTTAATGTTTATGTATACATGTGCATGCGTGCATGCGTGCATGTGTATGTATATGTATACGTGTATGTGCATGTGCATGTGCATGTGCATGTGTATGTATATATGTATATGCAGGCGTATATACATATATACATACACATATTCATACACATGCACATATACATATACACATGCACATACACATATAGATAGATAGATAAATGTGTGTGTGTGTGTATTTCTGTTGGTGTTCGTTCTCAATGTTGGTGCTTAGTGCTATATTCGTTGTCTATCATTGTCAGTCATGACCAATACTATAGCCATGACCATGAACATCTTTCTTTTTAAGCGTAGACTTCAATGGAGAGTATAAAAAGAGAAATGCACGCTGAAGAATAGAGATAAAACACAAGTATTGGATTGACGGAGAATGCAGGATAGATGTAGATGAACGTAGATGAACGTGGATGGATGGATCTTTACCATGACAAAATAGGTCTTCCGCGTAGGGTGAAGTGTTTGAAGGAAGGAGACTTCATAGCATACAGTTACTCTCTATAGCCTTGTTCCGGCACAGGTCTTCACCAACACGTGATAGGTAGGAGATTAAAATATAGAATTTATTAGTCCAAGTTTTCCTGCAAAGGTACTTCTGCTACATAAGAGAAGGATTTCTCGTTGGTATCGTCGTAACTGAAAAAGTCGGCTACATTCAAAGCCCTAATGTTGATGTTCTAGAGAGATTATCGGATAAATAGTCAACATAAAAGAAAAAAATACACTCATGAATCAACAAATAGGACTTACTGAAGTGTCCAAGTGTACAAGATCCTGGCTGGCTTCTCCGTCACTGGCTGGTTTAGCAGTTCGTACATATTCACGGATAGGAATCATAGCGGCATTGCGGCATATTTCCTTAAGGTCGCTGCCAGAGCAACCTGCTGTACGTTTTACCAGCTCAGCCATCTTGAAATCGGGTGTAAGATAGATATCACGTAGAAGCTACATCAACAAATAAAACAAACAAGTAAAATAAAAGTTCAGTTTCTTCTTATTTCTCATTTTGCCATGCCATTGACTTACTAGCTCCAAAATGCTCTTTCTCTGAGATTCTGTAGGAAGACGCACTGCAAATCTCTTGGGCATGCGTCGAAGAATAGCAGAATCAATGTCATTGGGTCGGTTGGTAGCTCCCAGAATAACAATACGACTATCCTCTCCCGTCGTCAGGCCATCCCACATACTCATAAACTCTGCCTTCATCATTCCAGTGGTCTCATGGTCATTGCTGCGACGTTCACGCAGAAATGAGTCAATTTCATCAATAAACACAATCGAAGGCTGTAGTTTGCGGGCAAGAGAAAAAACAGCTGCCACTAGCTTGTTGGATTCGCCATAGTATTTATCAGTCAAGGTAGAGACATGGATATTGATGAAAGAAGCACCACTCTCTTTGGCAAGAGCCTTGGCTAACATTGTCTTTCCACAGCCAGGAGGACCATACAAGAGCACACCACGAGGAGCTCCCAAAAGACCAGAGGCAGAAGTAAACAGCTCAGGGTAGCAGAGTGGATAAATGACACTCTCGCGTAAATCCTGGATGATGGGATCCAAGCCTCCGATTTCTATGGCTGGATTAGTAGCTGTATTTCTTGGGAAGATATTTTCTAGTCCATTGATTCCATGTCTAATAAACAAAAACAAAAACAACAAAGGAAAGAAACCCTACGCTTAAAGTTGACACTGATTTCATCAGCATGAATGACCTCAGCTGCAATGATATGCTCATACTCGTTCAGCTTCATATCCTTGACCTATTCCGGTGGTTATCAGCCAAAAGTAACCTGTGGTCTAGAGTGCAGGGTCTGTAGTTTAAACTTACACCTAATTTGCCCAGCACTTTGGAGCTTTTTGACTTTGCTTCTTGACGCTTGGCCTTTGTGGGATCGATGGATCCGATAACCCACTTGAAGGCAAAGTAGAACGCTACCTGTGAAAGTGCAAAGACAGCCACTGGAATATAAGTAAAAAAGGGGGCTGTGTCTCTTTTCATGTACCGTCCGCTGCATATTTCTTGGTTTCAGGTCGTTGCATCCACGATTTGATCATCGTCAAGTGCTTTACTGCTTGCACGTCCAGGAGAGAAAAAGGGAAGGGGAGAGTGAGTGAGTGAGCAAGGCACGTGAAAGTGACGTGGTTTTCCTTTTTGATATTTTATTCAGAGCGATAGGTTTGTGCTCCATAACAATAGGAGGGAGAAATGGATCTGTTCTCCATGACAACCAGAGTGTTTATTTTTTAGCTGGGACTTTTGATGTATTGCGATAGGCCTATCTATCTATTCTTTATTTTTTCTTCTTTTAAGAAAACAAGAGATGCAAATTACTTTTTCTTTTTAATAGAAAATATTAGTAAAAGTAATTAAAGTAGTAATAGTGATAGAATAGTGATAGAATAGTGATAGAAGATAGAATAGTAATAGAATGCTATCGAGGTATACACAGAGAAAGAAAAATGTAGTTGGACACGTCTCAACCTGCATACAGCGGGCTAACATGTAATATTTATTTTAACCCTACTTGGAAATAAATGATAAAAAGACATTGCCCTATTCTATCACACATTTATCAAAGAATACACTATCATGTCCTCTTTTTTTTCCCTCCTTCCCTAATAACAATGGGTTGATTAACATGTGGTTGTAGTTTTAGTCCAGATATTAAAACAATCATTAATAAATTCATTTGTTGATCTATGAATGTGTTGATCTGTAGATAAATTGTGTAGTCTATTTAGTTTACAAATGGCTTTCTTGTCCATTACAATAGCAGTTGTCTTGGAGATAGAAGGCAGTAAAACATGCCTGCCTGCCTGCCTACATATGTTTCCATGCTTATACGTTTATATACTTGTACTAATATTGGGTTTCATGGATGAAAATGAAAGAGAGAGAGATGTCTTTTCCATATCAGGTGATAGAATAAACACATGGGAGAACCTATTGATGAATGTTTTATATTTTATCTTGCTTTTCTATTATTATTCAAGGAGAGATAACATAGAAATAATCATAGTATTCTCACACAATTAAAATTCAATATACATGATGGGCTGCCGGTCGAATATTCACTGTGATAGAAGGATGGTCAAATATAAGTGAGTCTAATTCAATTGATTTTTCAGATCCTCTACGAGACAGTATAACACTCTTTTTGCCATCGTGTGTCGAACAATATGTATTTTTAGAGGCAGTAGAGACAGAAGACAAGATGGAGGAAGAGATCGAGTTCTTTCTTTTATGGCCGAATATCTTTCTAAGTCTGAATTCTCTAACACCATTTCCCGGGGAAGCAGGACATGGAGTTTCCTTTTGTTCTGAGGCTGTGTTGCTTTGCTTGTGGATAGATTTATCCTGCTTGCTGGGATACTTTGAAAATATACACTTTTGAAGAAAAGACAAGTGCATTGGAAACAGACTTCAGGTAGTTGGAAAGATAAACAACGTGTGTGTGTGTTTTTTTTTATGGCTTTAAATAAATAAGAAATAGGAAGAAAACAAAACAAAAAGAAGAGTGTAAATGCAAATGTGAGCGTCCTGCTGTATTAATAGGCTGACCTGTGTTAGCTTAGCTTATTTATATTTGTGGGATGCTGAAGGAGTAGATCAAGGGATCTTGTTCGTAGAAATGTAGGTGAGTTTCAACTGATGCATAAAGCGTACTGATATGTAAATGTGTTGCTTTGCACTCTCACTCGAATTCCGTCAAACCTTATTCTATTTTTCCTTATATCACACTATCTGCTGAGTGCATTATAGTAAAATATGTACATTCTTTGTAAATAGAGTGTGGTTAGAAGAGAATACCGAAAGAAGAAAAATGCCCTCAAAACTAAAATGAATATCCTTCTCTTTTCCGAATTATGATAAGGTACTCTTGGAACAAAGTATAAATAATCTCAAGAATGAAAAGAGGAAATAAAAATAAATAAACTAAAACAAGTTGGCACAAAACAAGTCAAAATAAATAGAAAGCCAAAACAGGGCAAAATAAAACAAAACCTATACTTTTGAGTCTCATGTTTGTTATGTACAAGTGAATAAATGGTTTGTGGAGAGACTTTGTTCTTTTCCGTGTTTCATTTCTATTGCTGTTGAGACCACTTGTGATGGTGAAGCTTAATATTATATACCACTGTAGTTACTCAGTAATTATTTGCCTTTTGCTTATTTTATACTGCACATTATTAGGCAAGAATCCCCTGTATCCATGAATTGTAATCCAACAATGTCTGTAGGTCGTTTTCCTGGTAGTCAGGTATGAACTAAAGACATAAGTTCTGAAGAATGTTCAATTATATACTGTTACATACTATACTTTGCTCTAAAAAAAGATCTATAGAAAATAAACCAACAGATAATAAACAGGAATAAGAAATAATAAGACATTGAACAATCTTTCTTTTCTTTCAACCTGTGATTTTTCTCTTGATAGAAAAAAACAGATGGTGGTTTGATGGTTTGCTTTGTACTTTAGGAAATAAACACTAGTGGCTAATAGACAAATCCTTTGCTTGTAGCACACCTTTTATTTTTAAAGAACAGTTTATTGTGAGTACAAGGTAGAATATACCTCTTTTACGAATTTATAAATATATAACTTTAGCAAAGATGGCATAGCAAAGAGTCGTTTTACTTGTCTTTCTGAATCAAGCTATTCTCTTCTTCTTGTCTGAGCGTACATGTGATTAAAGTTAGTTCACAGAATAAAGAATAAAATACCTTTAAGATGACCCTCACAGTGAATATTTATCCCAACCTGGTGTTTTTATTATCATTTACTATTTGTAAATGGCAAAAATAACATCATGGTATTCCAACTCTTCTCCTACAGCGGCTTGCTATTTTTTTTAGTTTAAATATCACTAAAAAAAACACAATTTGGTCAGAAGCAAAAGACAATGAAGAAGATATTCAGAAGCACTTTAGTTGGTTCGTGAAGTAGAGTCAAACTGCCCCGAGTTTTCCAAAAGCTGTAAGGTATGGGAGAATGGGAATTAGCTATTTTGAGATTCTGGGCTGTTTTTAGTTATAAAAACAATGTATACTACTGCCTTTGTTTCCTATTCATCTACCATTTCTATATTAGCTTTGTTATTTATCACCCTAATCACATTAAAATAGACCTTTTAACTAGCAGAAGAAAGTATAAATCTATGAATCCGATCCGATACAATCTTCTGAAGGAGCTAATGGAAAACAATATTACCATCAATGAGATATCTCATACTTGTCTTTATGAAGAGAATACTGTAATATGCACAATACTTTCATAAGATATAATGATTTTTCTTCTCTCTGAAATATTATAAATATAGTTATTTAGTCCCTTTATTTTGCTATATAAAAAAAAACTCAATATAATGATTCTAAAAAGTAAAACATATAAGTGAGAGTGAATGCATTATTCGAAACTTTGAGAAATATACCATTTTTCCTAAATATAAAATTAAAATATATCGTTGACCAAGTTACTCCAAAAAAATTTTTTTCTCCAATTAAGCCCCTGCTTCAAGGGTAGAAAGTGCCGCCATAATAAGAAGGAACATTCAACACATTAGGTTAGTCTGTTAAAAGCTTCAATCGGATAGAGAGAAGAGTACATACAGTGGCCGATCAGAGAGAAATAGTAAACCTAATAACCAAAAAAAAAGAAACTGCCAACCACTTTGGTCTATGTATAAAGACAGACTCGCCATCAAAGTTCTGTTTCTTGTAGGACTCCATTAATTACACCGCTTATGGACGAGCCAAGCTTAGACTAAAGATTGGCAATAGTTTTGATCGTTGGGTTGGTGTGGTGGCTATCAATTTCAAGATAGAGTGGGGTCTACTTGTGGAAGTCGCGATTGAATACTGTAAGGCTATTTTTACATAGCACACTATTTAGGAAAAAGTACAAGACATGGTCCACATATGAACTGACTACGGAATTAAGAAACAAAACTCTCATGAGTACAGATACACAACACAATGCATCTGTAGTACAAAGAAGAATGTTAGTGTTCCAAGGATTACCTAAAAGATGTTTTATCCCACAGCGAGACAGCAAATTCAAGAGATACACCATTTTCTGAAAATAGTATATGACTCTATGTATCCTAGAACTGATAGATAAAACAAAACAACAAGAATTAATACGTATTATATTAGACACACACACACACACACATTGATTCTTAATGTCATTCTCCCCACAGATCAGCATTGAGAGAATATCCCAGTGAATGTTTATTCCTTGCTGCCTATGCCATTATTGTCTTACCAATGAGAAAGAATACACAACTATTTTTTGTTAAACAACACACATTAGCAGGTACAGTCCATGGCTCTAGGGAAGAGTCTGTAAAAAGACATATTGAGTTAAGGTATTGAGAAACAAAGCCAGACTAAGCACATGCCCAAGTCCTATCTTTCTCCATGAGAAAAAGTCAGGCTCTACTGACAAAAGAGTAGTGTTTGATACAAGCTTTATCAGTACACTTAATATAATGAGATTAGAATGATAACTCTTCATACTAATGAATTAGCATCACTAGAGTTGGCTTCATTCTTCAGTCATGCATCTGGATCAAGATGTGGGTGATTATCAAGCCTTTGAAGGTGCCAACATTAGAAGGCTTTATTTTATTTTATTTTTTAAATAAAAATAAACAAATAAAAACAAATAAATAAAAACTAGTACAAGGAGATACCGAGTCTACTGATATTGATCAATTATCCTTACATTATGTACTGTATAAAACAAAAGACATTAGAAAGATCTTTTTAATTTACATCGATACCATTCACCTAAAATCTACCACTAAGGATATCGTGAGTAATATTCAAGACCTTGCAGAGACTACACGCTATCTGTCAGAATCAAGTCTACTTATATATTAATATAAAGAAGAGCCTATTTCTCTTTGAAGGAGTTCAGTGGTTATGCTCAGAAGAAAGTGAAAAAATAAAAATAAAAAAAGTTGGTGTGTATTTAGCCATGAAGTTAGTCATTTAATTACTCTAGAGATACCAGGGACCATAAAGTACATCTAAAGAATAGGTGGTAAGATCAACACCATAAGAAAAATCTGTACTATGGTCTCACTCCATAATATGAGATGCTAGGGAAGAAAACTAAAGATTATTATCATCAGGAACGGCTGAATCTGAGTTACTCAGCTGGATGCTCTTGACAGCCATGTCGGGGTTGGGAGATCGGACTGTAGGGACATAATCAGATCCACGGAAGTTGTCTTTGTATAAGACAGTCTCTTGCACGAAACCAAAGGGAGAAAGAGACAGGTACGGAGCTGTGTTTCAATCGATATGGGGCATCGAAATGAATGTTTTTAAGATTTTACTCAAAAGAACCTATTCTCAGCAAACACAGTGGGAGAAGAGGCAGCTGTGCGCTAACAAGAGAGGGGATGAATAAGGTGGATCTACCTTTTTTTTTCCTGGCCATCTTTGATTTATATCATCACACCTTTGTTGGGATCTTCTATAATACTGAGTGGACTACAGTGTCAATGTGTCAGTCTCGAGAGCAAATAAGTGAGTTATTTGAGGAAGTGACTACCCACCTTTGACGCAGGAGAGAAGGGTTATCTTGTCTGTTAGTGGTGATGTTTTCAACAATAAATTCAGCCTCCATAGTTGCATTAGGAAAGATCATGACTCTACTTCTTTTATATATTTACAATCAATATATATTCAGATGAATGGTGTTTATGTAAAGGAAAATGCAGAAACCACCTTGAATGTTATGCATGATAATTGGTACAAATAACTGAATCACTGCTATGGGTCTCTTCAGTAAGACAAAGACAAATCAATCAAGGGTGCAGAATCAGCTATTGTGTATACTTAGAGAATCTATTTTCTTGCATGAATTTAAGTGATCAACATAAATTACATATGTTTCATTAGCTACTACTACGTGCAGAAACTATTTCTTGTATTAGTATTAGTAAACAAACTATGATTTATTGAACTTTAGAGCATCTACTCGTCATGGCTACCTAATTATAACAATGTGAGTAGTCTTTGAAACACCTTTGTTCTTAGTTAAGATTTCTATTTTCGGGCAATAGGAGAAATACATTTCAACTCTACACATCAGAAATTTCCTGAGATGATGAGCCTCGAGTCACCTTCATTGTTCATTGGTTAATTAATACTCCGCCAAAGAAAAGACTATAAATAAAAGACAATTCTTTTTTTTTGTTTTTTTTTTGGAATTCATCGTTCCTGCAGTTTCTTCTAAAGTAACATACCGTTGCCTTTGTGATAAAATGTCTCCTTTTGCTTTTCAGTGAAGTACTGTTTTCTTAATAAATTCAGTGCTTAATATTACCTATTTACTGCTGGGACATTATATCTATAACTATATTTACAATGATGAAAAATTAGGCTTTCTATTCTCTCTCATCTACCTTGCAATATCCTCCATAGTGTAGAGATCATCTGGTATTTTTGGAGATGAAAGAGAAAGAGAAAGAGAGAGAGAGAGAAGAACGAATCAGAGCAACAATGCAGGTCCAGACAATAGTGATGAAACAGAACAATTGTAGACTCTTCAATGTCACAGTAGTATAAGTCTTCATAGAGTAACCTATAGATCTATCCAGATTCTCTAAATTATAAATCCAAATAAAAGTACTTTTGATAATAAAGAATTACGATTTTATAATATTTCCCAAGACTTAAGGCCGTGTCTACAGGGATAGATCAGTCACCTCAACTTGCAGTAGGCGACATTAGGACTAGCCTATAGACAGTCCCACTGTTCTCTATCGTAGTGAATACGTAGATCTGTCAATTTCGACTGTGGTGTAAGATCATGTCATCCACATGAGTAGGGTATGAGATTCTTAATTGATTATTGGATGGCATGTAAGCATTTTGGCCGAGCATTTCAATGTCATGGTAGAGTTCTATCTACATAAGGCTCAAGTCTGTGCTCACGAGTAGTTATACCTTAGTTTCTCACTATTGCTCGGTCTCCTCCCCTTTCTTTTTTTCTTTTCTTTTTGCCTTTGTGAATGCATCGTAGGTAGCTTTTATTTGTATCTTTTGGCCCTCTTGTCATATAACGACAGTAAGTAAGGTAGTGTGCTACAACCTGATGATCTTTTTCAGGCGGTCCTACAGTTCTTTTCATCTCCCCATTTAAGCCTAGCAGAGACTCCATAGTAACCACCTCAATGTCTGTCTAGCTAGTTCTTCTGACTTTTTCTTGTTTCTGAGCATGATAGACAGGGCGTACGATATGCTTAACCTTGTAACGATTTAGTGAAGCATCTGTCAATCTGGCCAAGAAATACTTTTCGCCATCTGAAGAATAAAGTTGATAGTCCGAATCGGCAGATCCATGCGTAGACTCCTATAGTTGCTTCAGCTTGATGAGATACACATGGATAGGCTTCAAGCCATTCGGTCAACATGTCGATCATCATCAATAAGCACGTATCACTTCCAGTCTCGACGAACACCGAGAAGAAATACTTCATTCATTTGCTTACAGTTCTAGTGGTTGGTGCCTTGAACAGTTCAAGGCACAGGAGGGTTCTTCTGAAAATGCTGACACATTAGACAATATCTTACATAGCGTCCTACGCCTTTAAAATAGTAGGGCCAGAACAAGGGCTATTGAGTTTTGTTAAATTTTTGCACTACTCGGTATTCTGTCAGGGTGTGGTTGTAGTGTTACTATAAGATGATCAGGACTTGATCTTTCTTGACTATCCTTACTATCCTTCCTGTGAGATACTTGGAGGTGAACATAGTATACATAATGTTGTTATGGAATTAGTATTTCAATGTGATTCCCTAAGAATAGTTTTTTTTTCTTTGCTGGGAACTTTCATGATAGAGATGAGTAATTATAAACATTGTGTTAAAGTTCGATAGTTGGTATGGGTCATCCTATGAAATGTTTGCGATTGTGTTGACTCGGATTGCACAGAATAGATTGTCAAGTAAATTATCTGTGATAATGCTCTCTTGAGTCTTCTTTTCGTCTGTTGTACGTCAGGTTCTTGTGGTGGGTCCTTGATAGCGCATTGATATTGTCATTCTCACTTTATTGTCTATAATAAATATCGAAATAATATTTCACCAACACCACTTACCACTCTGTTACCCTGGTGAAGAAGGTTTCTTTCTTTTGATGTCATCATGTACCGTATGTACTTTAATGTCTGCCTGAAAGATAGCATCGGTCATACTTGATAACATGGACTATTGATAAGCATTTCATCTCATAGGCTGTATAATGATTCCCAGGATTACTATGAGCTTGTCTTTTGTAACAGACTGGGTTCAATAAAGCTTCTTTGTCTTCTTTATCGGCTTGTGCTAATACGCAGAAGATAGTAACTTTTTGATGTGTCAGTCTACATGAGCTCTTTGGTGGAGTTGAAATAGATAGATACTGGCTTAGGGGTCAACCATTGTTTTCAGCGATTAAAACACTAATGGCTTAATATATTCCTGGTAAATATTTTATTCTTCTTCAATAGTTCGTTCAACAGCCTGATTTCATCAGATAAGTTAAGTAGAAACTTGCAATACTATTGAATCCATTCGTAGAACGTGCGGACTTGACTCGGATGTGTTGGGATAGGCTAGTTTGGGGTATATCATTCCACGACCTATTATTATCACTATCATTACCATCAGTATCAGTATCAGTATCAGTATTAGTATTAGTATTAGTATTAGTATTAGTATTAGTATTAGTATAAGCATCAGCAGCAGCATCAGCACCACTACCAACACCTCACTACCACCACAAGTGTTCTCATTGTTACCATTATTTATTACTAGCATTGCCATTATTATTATCTATGTTACCATTGATATTGACACCCCCACTATTATCATTCTTATTATCCTATGGAATCACTACATACCAGTTGTTTTATTCATTTATATTTCTGTTGATTTGCTGTCCTTAAATCCTAATTGACTTACTCTTGACTTTAATTCTTTATCCATGTGATCTTGAATACAAATCGGGATCAGGTATGATACACCATAACCGAATATAGTCAATACAAGGTGAGTGACTCTATTTCACATGATAAATATCTCTACAAGACATCACTCATATAAGGAGAAAAGAGATAAAGAGAAGATAAAAGAACGTCTATTATTGGTGGCTTATTCATTTTAAACTTATAGTCATGCCATGGTAATATAAACAAATAGACCAAAATAAACAAAAAGGTCCGAGTCAATTATATTTTTCTTTTGTTCGCTTGTCGGGGATGACCGGGTGATGTAGAGTATTTTACATGTAGACTTATTTGTAAGTAGAGTAAGATTAACAGTGAGTTATTCTGCAGACAATTTATGAATTTGAACTGTTTATATTTTAGGAAGATGATGAAGATAATGAAGATGAAGATGAAGATAATGATAATGATAATAATGATACTGGTGCTGGTACTAATACTGATAATACTGATAATAATAATAATACTAATACTAAATACTAAATACTAAATACTAAATACTAAATACTTAATACTTAATACTTAATACTAATAATACTTAATACTTAATACTAATACTTAATACTTAATACTTAATACTAATACTTAATACTTAATACTATACTTAATACTACTACTAATAACAAGAGGAGGAAAAGTGTAGGTGTGGAGTAGGCATGTTATGGTCTAGTCAGGTAGTCAAGTAGCCAAACATGTGAGCAGTTGAATAATTAGGTTGCTCATTCGATACTTTTACTTTTCTCTCTGTTTGTCTATTTGTTTGTCTACCTGTCTGTGCTTCTAGAGAAGAAATAAGAAATAAGAAATAATAACTAATAACTAATAAATATAAATAAATACATAATAACTAATAAATCCATGTACAGTCTGAACTGCTAGCTTGTTTCCGTTCATCATTGCTTATCTTGGAACGAGATAAGTGAGCGGACCAGTCACAAGAGCTCAGAGTTGTGGAAACACCAGCACGGAATAGGCGGCCATTGAATCCATCAGTGATCGTTTGAACTAAGAAAATGTGGATTAGAATCACAACAAGTGAATGTCTTTCTGCTATGAAGAAGATGAGGAAAATACGTAGGTTAGTGCTATAGAAAACAGTTCAAAATAAGCAAACAAGCTGTAACAAAAGAATAAATGAATAAATACAAGGGAAAAAGAGTAAAAGACGGCGCTTTTCATTATCCCGAACTAAATTAAAGAGCCTTTTTTTTCTTTTCTCTCTTTTCTCTCTTTTCTCTCTTTTCTCTCTTTCTCTCTTTCTCTCTTTTCTCTCTTTTTCATATTCAATATCTGCAGATACTCCACTTACTGGTGCATAAAACATACAGTCCTTCAATAGACAGATATCTATCTATTCATCTATAGATATAGATACATTTGTGTGTGTATATATTTCTATATAGCTGTATATATTTCTATATAGCTGTATATTTCTAGATATAATTTTGTCATTATGCCGTGTGCAGAATCAGAATCAACAATGCAAAAACATGCTACAATTGCTGACCGAGTGCTAGGAAATGCACTCTTCCCCCAAACACAGCAAACAAGCAATAAAGATCCGCTTTCAAGTCAAGTATGGCGCATGTACACAAAGGCCAAGGACAGTCTTCCCAATGGCTCTCGTTTAGAAAATCTTACTTGGCGTATGATGGCAATGACATTGACCAAAAGCAAGGACGACAAAAGTAGTGTCGAGACAATTGATGAAAAGAATCCACCCACAGACACATGTATGGTGAATAGCATTCCTACACATTCCACTTCATCACCGCCTATGCCAGGGGATACCACCAGTCTTCTCTCTTCTTCAGCACCGCCTTATATGTTGGACTTTCTAAAAGATCCCATCGAATCCAATGATACCAATGTCATGGTCTCTGGAAGCAGTCGTGCATTGGCTAAGACTGGTCTACAGCCCGTAAGTCATTTTGGCTTGTTATTTCTGTCGTGGTAGGGCTAATCTTGTTGATCAAGTTTGTCACAAAGGTTGAGCCAAAGACAATCCACAGCATTGCTATTCCCAGCTACAGTGAGGAGGACGAGGGAGAGGATGATGCGATGGAGGATACCCTTTCACCGTCAGCACCCTACTTCCGAAATGTACCTTCAGGGTATGGCTCTTATCTTCTCCAGCACACTTATACACCCCCTGCCAATACATCGTCACCTGGATTCTACTTTGGAGAAATGACGAGTCCTGTCTCAGCACCGGTTACACCCTCATGCGAGACCATTTCACAGCCTATGCGTGTCAATGCCGGTGGTTTAAGTTTTGAAGAACTACTGACAATGTACTATGGTGAGAGTGCATCCTCCTCACCCAACACACATCCCTACCAACCACCGTCCTCGCCCCATTCTTCAGTATCTTCCTTTAAGAGCAATGAAGAACAGACACAGAGACAGAATGAACAAGAAACACCTCAAGTGCCACTTACCTATGTAAAGCAGAAAGCGCAGTCATCAGCAAAAACAATATGTAATAACTGCAAAACAACCACAACCCCGCTCTGGCGTAGAGATGCTCAGGGAATGCCACTCTGTAATGCATGCGGTCTTTTCTTGAAATTGCATGGTGTTGTGCGTCCACTGAGTCTCAAGACAGATATCATCAAGAAGCGTAATCGTGCTAGTATGAGTACATTGGGAAATGCGATGGGCCAACATAGACCAAAAGCAAGAACTAGTTTGGGTATGGCTTGTTCTGAGCAGGATGGTGGTAAATTACGCTCACAGGATAGCATTGCACCTGTGGCTAGTTTATCTGCCACACTCTCTTATCACAACAGCAGCAACCATAACAGCAGCAATCACAACATTATGGGCGATAGTAATAATAGTCATCAAGGCAATCCTCATCCACAGTACCAACATCAGCCATATCATTCTTCTCAACAGCACCCACAACATTATCCTTCTCCCAATGCTACAAGTGCTGTTACTATCAACTACTCAAGTAGAGAAATACCTACAGTGGCTACTGGAAGTAGTAGTGGCAATAGTAATAACAGTGGCAATATCAGTAGTAGAAACAGTCTTTTGTCTTCTTCTTTACCAGTGAATATCCGAACTACAAGTCCTTCTGGATCAAGTCGTCCTACATTTACTCAGTCCCTCAAGAAACGTCAACGCAGAGCTCCACATACTACAACTCCTGCCTACACATCCAGTACACCTACTCGCTCTGCACCTTCTATTCAGGAGACAACTGCTTCTTCATCTGAAGGCTACATACAAATACCAGCATACCCACCATCCCATTTTGATACCTATTCAAATCCACCGACGCCTCTCTTTGTACAGCAGCAGCAACATCAGGTACAACAACATCAGGTACAGCAACAGGTACAGCAACAACAGGCACAACAGCATCAGCAGCAGCAGCAATTACAATTACAAATAATGCATCATCAACAACAGCAACAACAACCGGCCTTTCAACAGCCATTTTCATCACCACCTCATCTCTCTTCTATGCTTCCATCTCCAAATGGGTTTCCAAATGCTGTTGCTTCATCCTATTCATACCAGACAGCACAGGGAATACCAATGCAAAGACATCCAGCACAAGGATCCTCATCTCAAGGAACTCCAGTACAAGGATCCTCATCTCAAGTCTATTCTATTCTGGAGTCTATTGGAAATCAATTGAACAGCTTACCACCCGAGTTCCTACCTCTTGTTGCTTCTGCTGCTAATTACCATGCCATGAGCCGACAGAGAGATCCATCCACTTATACACAACCTACAACTAATAATGACTCATTCAAACAGAGTCCACCTCAACAAACCACCTCTTCTTTCACACCACTTAATCACCATGAATGAACAGTAAAAACAACAGTGCGTTTTATTACATTTTATTCTTCATCATGTCCCTATGAAATCCACATTGACAAGTTCATCTCTCCACTGCACTGCATTCTCGCATCCACAGTATGTCTGTATGTAGAAGTGAATGGATAGACTTCATTTTCCTTTTCCTTTTGTAACCTTTTATTATGTGAATATAGCTATGCATTTTATTTTATTTCCTCCTCCATTCTTCATGAACTAGAAAAAAAAAGAAAGAAAAAGTAACCTCAATTCCAAGCAAATACAATGATACTATAACAATGGCAATAGCACTGTAATAAGAGTGAATAAGATTGAACTGTTGGCCTTTATCCGTTGTATTCTATTACCACTGATCATTGATGATCTCTTTCTCTGCTTGAATGAATGCATATAAACAATATTTATTTTTACTTGATGGTTATAACATAATGACTCATTATTACTATTCTGATAGCATTACTAAAGCAGTTTTTATCATGACTATCTTTGTTATTATTATGATAGTATTATTATGATAGTGTTACTAATGTTTATAGCATTACTATGAATAATGCTTGGTATTGCCCATACCAACATATACACTAAACCACCCTAACAGAAAGACTTGCTTACCCCTCCTCCAATAGTCAACTATAAAATGCTATTACTTATCGATCATGGATAAAATCAAACTCTTCCCATCCATACTAAAAGTATAAATGGTCACACTATAAGGGGATCCTCTTCTCTTCTCTCCACCACCTTCCATTGCCTGGTGCTGTCCAAACCACACTCACTATAACAGCACAGAAAGATTATGTCTTCAGACTCCCCTTCTTTGCATCAAGTGCTACTTGTAAACGCTGAAGTCGGGTCTGTGTTTGCTGCATTGACTTTTGAGCTATGGTTAAACGTTTACGAGCATCCACCAGCTTATCCAGTGTAGGCTGTAGTCGTGGTGGTTCGGGCATTGTGTTGAACTCCTCCAATTCTTTATAGAAACAACAACAAGAAGAGAGCAATAGCAAGGATAGAGCATAGGCAATATTTAAGATGCTGCTGCTGAGACAGAATGTGCATGCCTAGTCTCTCTTTCTCTTTACCTGTTACAATACGTTCAATCTCCTTGCCAAGTTCATCCTGACTTTGATGAACTGCAATGACTGACTTGTCAATATCACACAAAACAGAACCCAAGAAGGAACCGACTCCATGGGATACCCTCTCCTGGCTGTCAATGCCTGTTTCTGTAGGGTGAGGAGGTGTCTGTTGAAGAGCCATAAAGAGGATGAGGAGGAGGAGAAGAAGAGGAATAAAACAGCCAGCACCAACATCACTTGTCGGGGAATCAAATAGATATGACATCATCCATCCCTCGCTTTATTATGATAAGAGCAGTGAAGCTGAAAAAAAAAGAGGAAAAAATAAAGGGTAATTTATACTTCACCAACACTATCTTTCTTGGTGTTAATCTACGTGCAGCATGACAGATTCTACACAGCCTCACTTTTATTTACCCAAGATCTTTGATAATGAAGGGGGTTGGGGACCTGCCACTCATGTGATTCCTAACCAGTTCCGTGATATTCCTTATGCACCTTACAGCAAAGGAGACAAGTTGGGTCGTGTTGCTGACTGGACCAATCCTGAAGTACAAAAGCAGGATAACAGAGAAGTCACAGGTCGTCAGGGCAGAACTGGCTTCAACCGCTTCAACAAAGGTAAACAAACCTTTTTTTATTTTATTTTATATATATAAATATATATAAATATTCTTCTCGGGGAAGTGGTGTTGACGTTGTGTATTTTTAGACCAACAGCAGGCCTATGGTGCTTCCTTTGCCTCTGCCTTTGCCTACACCCACAATGAAGAAGAGTCCTCCTTCTCGGTGGTGGACAACCGCTCTGCTATTGCCAAGAAGATGGCTATCAAGGCAGCAGGAGGTGGTGCTCGTAACCGCATCCAGAACAAGCAGACCAATGCTGTGGGCGGCCAGGGCCAGGGCCAGGGTTACCGCACTGTCAACCAGCGTGTTCAAGGCAACCGACAGCAACAGGGCCGCAAGAGATATGGATACAAAGACTACGACAAGCCCCAGCGTGTGCGCAATGCCTCGATCAACATTGGCTCTGACTGGAAGGTACTGGATGAAATTGAGTTCAACCGTATGAGCAAATTGTCCTTTGGTGTCCCTGAGGCTGTGGACATTGCTTCCTATGGCTTTGTGCATATCTACAACAAGGCCTATGATCGCGTCAATACAAAGAACGAAAAGGTCCTCCAGCACATTGAACGCGTTAAATATGACACAACCACTTCCGAGGATCCTGTGATTCAGCAGTTTATCAAGGAGGACAAGGCCACTGTCTTTGCTTCTGACACTGTTCTCTCTCTCCTTATGTGTGCTACCCGTACAGTGTATCCCTGGGACATTGTTGTAAAGAAGGTGGGCAACAAGGTGATTCTTGATAAGCGTCCTGGAGGCGTATTTGACTTTGTGACTGTCAATGAAAACACCTTTGATCCACCTGCAGAGAACGAGAGAGAGACGATCAATTCTTGGTCTGCCCTGTGTACAGAGGCCACAGACATCAACGACAACTTTGCTCGTCAGGTGGTGGAGAAGGAGAAGATCTCCTTTGAGCACCCTAACCCCTTTGCAACAGAAGAGACAAAACAGCAACTTGCCTCCTGTGGTTACCGCTACAGAGCCTTTGATCTTACGAGCAAAGCAGTGTCTGAGGAGGATGCAGTGGACAAGATCAATATGATTGTGCGTACTGAGGTGGATGCTGCTGTGAAGATAGGCAACCACACTGCCTTGATGACGATCCGTGCTCTCAATGAGTTTGATCCTGCTGCTCAGGGTGCAGGAGGTGCCTTGTCATGGAAGAAGAGTTTGGATTCTGCTCGTGGTGCTGTGGTGGCTACTGAGATGAAGAACAATGCTGCCAAGTTGGCTCGATGGGCTGTCCAGGCTACATTGGCTGGTGCTGATCAGTTGAAGTTGGGTTATGTGGCTCGTAGCAATCCCAAAGACAACACGCGCCATGTTGTGTTGGGAACTCAGGCCTACAAGCCCCACGATTTTGCTACTCAAATGAATGTGTCGCTTAACAATGGCTGGGGTATTGTCAAGGCTGTTGTAGATATGTGTCTCCAATTGCCAGAGGGTATTTATATTCTGATGAAGGATCCCAACCGACCCATGTTGCGTATCTACTCTGTGCCTGGAGATGAGGATTTAGAAGCCTATGAGGAAGAGGAGGAGGAAGAGGAGGAGGAAGAGAGATCCGATAAATAAGCAGTCTTTTCTGCTTTTCTGCTTTTCTCCTCTCTCTCTAGATATCTCTCTCCAAATCCCCTACTTCTGTTTTCCTTTTGCTCTCTCTCAAGTCATTCTAATAAATAAAATAAATAAAAAATAAAACACATGGCTTATATAAATAGAAAGCCAACTACAATGCAAGCAAGATGAAAAAGAAAGGGCGAGAGTGCATTGACACAGCAGCTTACTTGTATCTTTGTGGATGTTAATCTAGGGATTGATATAGGCATACCAAACAAAGTCATCCAAGGCATCTCTTATTTATCCAAAGTATCTCCTATTTATCCAAATACTGAACAGGTGAGTAGGCATCTAGATACAAATAGACAGACAGTTGGAGAGAAACAGAAAATCCCCTCGTATCAAAACACCAATAAGAAACCCATGCATCCACCCTTGCCAGCGCATCGGCTCATACGTCAATGGGCACTATGCTTTAGGAACACCCACATTCTCCGATTCTATTTTACCCAGTCTGTCTCACGTTTTCCTCCTTCCTCCTTCCCTTTCTCTCTTTCTCTCTTTCTCTCTTTATTTTCTTCTTTCTTCCTCTCCTATGAACTTCAATATCTTCAAGCCAAAGCAAAAAACACCCCAGGACCTTGTGCGTTATGTAAAGGACGCTATTCATAGACTGGACGGGTCTGACAGACGCAGGGTAAAAGAGACGCAGAGAAACAGTAGAGAAAAAGAAAAAGAAAAAAGAAAAAAAAGAAAAAAGAGAGACAGTGTAGCTCACACAAAGAGGGGGGGTTGGAAATTATATACACATATAACCTACACACACACACACCTATCTACACCTATATCTTAGGCAACCGAAGATATCTCCAAATACCTGGTGTCGATGAAGAACATCCTCTATGGAGAAGAAGGTAAGCAACAGCCTACAGCCTAATGTGGACAGCCACTCATGGATTGCATGGATTAGATAGTGAACCCAGTCCAGACAATGTTTCTCAACTGGCCCAAGAGGTCTACAGCAATGATCTCCTCCAGCTATTGGTAGTGAACATTTATAAATTTGAGTTTGAGGTAATGCATCATGTATAACACTAAGGTATTGACCCTTTTTATTTTATTTTATTTTATTTTATTTTATTTTATATTATTTTATACTTTTATTTGCTGTACAGGCAAAGAAAGATGTTGCACAGATATTCAATAACCTCTTGCGACGACAAATTGGATCCAGATGGCCCACTGTAGAATATCTCTGTACGCGTGAAGAAGTCCTGTTTACACTTTTAAAAGGGTAAGTCAGCAATGTCTTGAAAGAAAGAAAGAAAAACATAGAAAGAAAGATTATATATATATATAAAGAAGAAGGGAGAGTCATTTATGAGAGAGATTATAGCTATGAACAACCAGAAGTAGCATTAAATTGTGGCTTGATCCTCCGAGAGTGTCTTCGGCATGAGGCGTTAGCTAAGATTATCCTCTCTTCACCACAGTTCTATCTCTTCTTTGACTATGTTGAAATGAGCACATTTGATATTGCATCGGATGCATTTGCCTCTTTCAAGGAGATCATGACAAAGCATAAGCAGATAGTAGCAGACTTCCTCGACAGACATTATGAAGAGGTAGTGTCTTTGGAGAAGAGAAATAGGGAGCTAATAAGCCCTATGGACAGTTCTTTGAACATTATAAGAGGTTGTTGATGTCTTCAAATTATGTGACCAAGCGACAGTCCCTCAAGGTAAATAATAAGACAAGAACATATCTCATGCTGCCTTGTCATAGTTGTTGGGTGAGATTCTGTTGGACAGATCCAATTTTAGCGTAATGACAAGATACATTAGCAGTGCCGACAATCTCAAGTTAATGATGAACTTGTTGAGAGATCGCAGCCGAAACATCCAATTCGAAGCATTTCATGTCTTCAAGGTGACTTGCAAGGCAGTGACATGGGGAGGATAGACTAATTCTTTCTTTCTGTTCTTAGGTGTTTGTAGCCAACCCCAATAAGAACAAGCCAATTCTCGATATTTTAGTGAAGAATCAGGAAAAGCTGATTGTATTTCTGACTAATTTCCATAATGATAGACAAGGTAAACACAACAAAAAGAAAAGGAAAAAGAAATAGGGCAGTATAAGATTGAGAACTTATTCTGTGGATGATAGATGATGAGCAATTTAACGATGAAAAGGCATTTTTGGTCAAGCAGATTCAAGAGCTGAGACCTGCTCAGGAGTAGGACTACCTTTTATCTATTTTGTTGATAAGCTCGGGTGCTGGTAATCAAGAGAAGACTGACTGTTCCTACACCAACTACGTAAATAATAGCAGCATTGTGTTTAATGTCATGGTCTGATGTACTTGTTGGTGGTGCTTTGTGATGGATGGAGAGAAGGATGCGTGGGTGGGGATGAAAAGTGCATGTACATGTATGGATTGAATCCTACCACGGATCCTAATACTAAGAATGGTAGTAATAGTAGAGACAGTAGATCGAAATGCGTGCTTTGTGTTGCTTTACAAGTGATACTGCCTCGTAAAACACACCACCCCAAAAAAAAACATCCTACTCATTTACTATGTCCTGAAAATAGTGAAAATGAAATGCTTTATGACTAATGTAGTATAAACTAAAGTACCAGCAACATTATATATATATATATATATTATCATTCTTCTTCACTAGAAATGTCCCTCCTTTACCATCAATACATTTGTATCAAAACAATAACAAACGATACTTTTAGACAGGAAGAAATATTAAGCTCTTCTTTTGTTATTACTATTTATTGCCTAGACTGGAATCTATCTTATTTATTATGGCCTTGTTTATTTTAATCTCACTTTCAAGGGCAACAGAACCCATTCTTCTTGATAAAAACAGATACAATAAAAGGGAAACACATTTAATGCAGACAATGTGAGTGCATGGATTCAATCCCACTCTAGTAGTTTTGACCAAGAGAAAGCGCCTCGGAGATTATAATATAATAAATAAACGAGAATCCTTGTGGTTTGGGTTAAACTATCAATTGTTCAAATGTTTGCTAATTTGCCTACAAATGTCCAATGTGGAGATGAAGCCAAAGGAGTAGGGGTCAAGTCAACCCTTACTGTTGTTCCATAGTGTTCATTATCTTACTACAGTGTTTTTATTGGTTTTAAACATGTGTATAACATGGATAAAATATAGGGATGGAGATAAAGCTCTACAAATGTACAATTAATATTGGGTTTTATATTAATATTGGAAGAGTAAGCCATAAGCAAATAAATAAGCAAATAAGCACTTGATCTCAACATGAATAAAGCAAAGGATTCGTAATGCCATTTATTATATGCTAAAAAAGACCTGAAATTAGGTACACACAGGAGCACCTTGTTTTTTCTTTCTTTCTTTTACCAAAGTTTGGGTTCTGCAGACAAAGGGGTTTCTTTCTTTCTTTCTATTTTCTAACTCCACAGATAACGTTGCTGATTCCATTTTGATCTTATGATATCTGGGCTCAAGATACTGTAATTTACTTTTGCCCCTATACTAAGCACAAGAGACTCTCTTGTGCTTTGTGTGTTGATTCCATCCAACTCAACATACCCAATGCACCTTCTGCTTCTTGAATAGAATAAGGCTATTTCCTATTCAGTCACACTCAATTGCTACTGAGATTGTCTTGAAGCAGTCAATAGAAATACCAAATATAGCTGATGTGTTTATTGTTAAAGATAGATAAATATATTGATTAAAAAAAAGATAAATAAAAAGAGCACATTACTAAAATATGTACAAATAGGTCCAACAAAGGATTTGTTATTGCCAGACCCAATTTGCTAATAATAATAATAAACAAGACAAATGGAGATATATAAAAATAAAAATAAAGGGCAATGAAGAGTAACACACCTGGCTAATTCAGCGTCCACTCTCTCTTGACAGCAAATGATATGAGGACAGATCCTTTGTTGGCATAAGGGTTCTTGGCTGATAAATAGAGTCAAGTCATCAAGTCCCACTCTCAAGAGATAAGATTAGAAAAGGGTTTTGTTATAGGGCAAAACTCAACCTATCAATACCATCACACAAATAAAGTCAACTCGAATGGCACAGTGTCTTTAATGGATCTATCTTTTCTTTTTAATAATAAAAATATTTCCTCTCTTGAAAACAAAGGATACTACTGTTTTTTACCAAGACACAGCACTGGACACTTTGAGAAATAATAGAGTAGGATACACAGTCAGCTCTTTAGGGGTCAGCAAACTACACTGAGCTTTGATTACTTAAAATGTCAAAAGTAAACACAGCACCCCACCCAGCGTATGTCTTATCCACTGTACAGAACACTCTTTTTATAGGTTGTATCGACACACCGTTTAATACACAGACATATTCATGCAGGATAATAGACACTTCACTGTGAATGTAGTGCAACAAGAGCACCAGTAATAAGCAATAGGAAATAAGCAGTCTGTTCACCTTGGACACTTCTTCCCTCTCTTGCTGCGTGGTACATGGACTGAATAAGTAGCAGAAGAGGCAGTGGTGTTACCGGCTCGAGTGATTGCCTATTCTTATAAGCCATGGAGAATTGAATCTATTTTATCCGCTTTGAAAACACATATTTATGCTCCTCTTACCCCAGATAAATGTATCTATCATTTACCATTGCCTTTTTATTATTAATAATTAATTAAGGCAAAAAAAAAGAGAGAGAGAGAGAAAATAAAGACAACGCACCTACACTTCTTCTTTTCTTCTTCTTCTATTATTACTGCTGCTTTATCTCTAGTATGCCTGAATCCATTGTTGTAGAAAAGGCTGCAAAAAGACTTTCCTTTGGGTTCACAACTTCTCCAAAGAAACCACCCACAAAACTTGCATTACGTTCCCTGGCTCGCTTGGGATCCTCCTTCTTATCCCATCCCACGACGCCACCCCAGTCGCCCGGCCACTCACCTACCAGTAACCAAGAAACCATGACAAGAAAAGAAAAGGAGCTGCTAGACAGTATTACCCAGGTCCGCAAAGCCCTTGATCTTTTCTTTAATTCTCGTATTTTGGAAGCAGAGGCTATCTTGAAACCTCACCAAGACACCTCAATGTACTATTCATTGGGGTATGGATTCATCCTTTTTCTCAAGTCCATGATGACATTCACACAAGAGGACATTGAGGCCACCCTAGTAGCCCTCAAGAAGACCACACTATTAGCTAGCCATGAAAGAAAGAAGGAAGGAGGGTGGTTGGATAACATTACCACTTGGGTCAAAAGTAATAGTCATTTGGAATACATCAAATCCATGACATTAATTCAAAGACATGCTGTAAGTGGAGATTTCCCTCCCCTCTTCTCTCTCTCCCCTCTTCTCTCTCTGTCTCTCCCCACTCTAGAGAAACAGACATGGGTTCTGTTATGTGGCATAGTGTCTTCTCTAGTATGGTATATTTATTTCCAGTGCATGTGTACAGGAACTTGTATATGCTGAAGCACATCTCCTCAAGGCCTTGCTCAACACTATTTATGATGAAAGCATTGTTTCTTTCCTGCGTGAAGGACTCAACATTCGCACCAGCTACACTATCTATTGCAACCTTGAGAAATATGTAACCTTTGTACAGCAACAAGCCGACGAAGGAAAAGATATTTCACATTATAAAATAGAGGATCACTTTACCTCGGGAGTGGCTCTTGGTGTAGGCTGCTTTAACCTTGTATTCTCGATGCTTCCTCCTTCCGTAGTCAAGGTAGCTGAATTCGTTGGATTCTCATCGGATCGTGAGCATGGGATGGCTGTGCTTGAGTCTATTGGCGGATGGGATGTTTATAAAGGCAAGGAGGTGCCTGCTGGACTGCCCGAGCTCCAAGGCCCAGAAGAAGGACTGCGCCGTCAGTTGTGTGATATGGTGATACTCACATACCATATTGTCCTTTCAAAGTCACTCTCACTCAACGCCCATCCATTGATCCTGGCAGAAAAGGTGCTGAACTACAACCTTGCTCTTTACCCCAAGGGTGTGTTCTTTCTCTATTTCAATGGTCGGCTATTGGTGACTCAGCAGAAGCTGGAGGAGGCAAAAGTACAATATCAGCTGGCTGTGGATACTCAGAAGGACTGGAAACAAATCCAGCACATCTGTTATTGGGAATTGGGTGTGATTGCCATGGCACAGAGTGATTGGGAGAAAGCCCATACATTATTCGAGAGTCTGCGTATTGAAAGCAACTGGTCTACGGCTGTGTATACGTATTTACAAGCCATCTCCCTTTACATGAAGACATACGGCAATCCAGAGCAAGACCCAGAGACCTCCTCCAAGATACAAGACCTAATGAAGAAAGTAGGAAGTTCAAAAAAGAAGGTGGCAGGCAAGTCCATTCCTCTTGAGGTAAATTTTCTTTTCATGCTCCTTCCTCGTGAAGGCTGCAGTAAGCTTTTCTTCTTCTTTTTACTGATAAGAAGGACTATAGAAATTTGTATCACGTAAATCCCGATCATTTCTTTCACAGCAAAGACTTGTGCTGCCTGACCTCGAGATGCTTCATGTCTTTTTAGCCTTTGAGTCTATGCCGCCAAGCCTTCTCCAGCATCACCTGAGTCGCATTGAAAAAGAGATCAATGGATTGGATGTTTCTAGCGCAAGTTACTATGATGATCTCTGTCTGATTTACTATCTCTATGCTGTCTTATTACGAAATCTGTGCAAATACCCATCAGAATCCCCACAAGAAGAACTGAGAAGACATACAGGACATACACAATCATTGCAAGTTGTCTTTGAGAATGCAAGCAAAATACGCATGGACCACTACATCTACTACTTTGCCTATTATGAAAAGGCACAAATGCTGATGATGGAGAAGGACTATAAGAAAGCAATGGCAGAACTCCATATTGTTCTCAAGGCCAATGATCGGGGACAGTATGGAGTAGGCATAGGTTCTTATGCCAAAAGCAAATACAGTCTAGCCAATGGTCTTGTCTTCAGATGTCACAACTGCCTAGTAATGCTTCAGGCGCTGGCGTCTTCCCCTTCTTCTTCTCACTAATCTCTTATTATGTACATTTCATTAGTTTCTCTTTCTCCTTTTCTATAGACTGCCCTTTTTTTTATATATAACCCCCCAAGTGTGGGTGTCATGAAGATAGGATGAGAATAGAGAGAGAATTCACTAGTATAGAGTTGAGAATACCTACACACTACAATTACACTATAGATCTAGTTTACTTTATTCTTTCTCTGTTGCCATGCTTACCACATGGATCACCTATAGAGCGCCCCTCTACTGCCTTGAGATACTTTTGGAATTCTGTCTATTGAGTAGTGTGATCTTCTCGAAATAAAATTGTCCTTGTATTGACTGTTCTATGGTCTAAAAAAAGATATTTGTTGTGGTTTGATATGCGACCTGTTAAAGTAAAGATTCAATGTGATGAGAGTGAAATATAGATCCTTCTGTGAGCGTCAATGTGCTTTCTTCCATGAGATATTCATTGTGAATCAAATAAGATCCACTCAGGTAGAGACATCTCGTATGTTCAACGTATCAGCCTCGACTGTAAGAGATATTGTAAAACACTACAAGGAAACCAACCAAGTTGAACCCTCACACAAGAGTGATTGAAAGAGAAAACTCAAAGATAGGGCCCCTCTGGTGCTTGAGAAGAAAGAAACAATAGTAAGGGATACCCACTAGACCAAAGTAGCCATCATGGCAGACATGACCATCAAGACCAACTTTAAGGAAATATCTTGATGAAATAGGCTCATGTTTATTCAGTACAGTGATAAAGCTTCTTACAAAGAAGAAAATAGAATATTGATTCTGGTGGATCCACTAAACAAAAGTTGGAGGTTGCCCAGATGCTGCCCAGATGCTGGAATAAGGTAAAGTATCAAAGGAAGTAACATACAACCTCATCACCAGCATAGGGCGGAGATGTCAGGCTGTGATAGATGCCAAAGACTAATGGTAGTTACTAATTAACTTACATATAAAATTACTGTTTTGTATTTAAAACACTATTCTCTTTATTTATTGGAAACTCTATGCTTATATCTAAGGAGTTTATGAATTTATAGTACTATCAAGATAAGGTATAGATAATAGAATAGAATATCTAAATTTAAAATATCCGGATTCTTCTTTTTAGTCACTTCATTTTCACAAATCATTTTTATATAAACTTTTAAATATTGGTCCATCACTTAAAGCAGAAACTATCTTATAGATACAAGAGATACAAGAAATATGACAGGCAGACCAGAATTCTTAATAAACTAAACCTGTTGATGAAGCCCGTAGTTCATGGAGTGTATATGCTATGTAGTAGGCTGTATTTATTATTAGTACTGCCAATAATAAGGAAAATAGGAATATTTACTCTATAGATATTACAGACAGTATAATAATTATATAACAAATAGCATTGAGAAAGTGCGACAGTAGTTTGTGAAGATGGTATATGTGATTTCTATACTTTTAGCACTCGTTAAAAATAAAAGATAAAGACCATTCGGCTGTTCAATATTTGACACTTGAGTATATATAAAAAGAAAAATATTCACATGGTGGCTCTTTCTACAGCCCTTTCCACAACCATTATAATGGCTATTACAACAGACAAAACCAACATTGCAATGAGCTATTCTGTTCCCGATGAGATTCTCGAGATAACTGCTCAGCACTTGAGCACAGCGGATAAAGCTCAATGTTCTCTAGTCAATAAAGCATGGTCCAAATCATTTGCACACTCTCTCTACACTAATGTGTTGATAAGAAGACGAACACAACTAGAGTTATTCTACAGAACACTCCTTCAAACAACCTCCCAGGGCCAAGGATTTGGATGTCTTGTTAGATACTTGACGATGGAATATCCAGTTGGGTTGACTAATAAGGAGTTCAACTACATAGTAGAATACTGTCCCCATCTCCTCAGTATTGAACTTGACCCAAAACTATGGCGCTATCTCCCTAGTCCAAGCAGACTCAACACTTTAAAATACATTGAAAGACTCCCAGTTCTTAATGAGGAACGTCATGCAAGTACTCTTATTAAAGAACACGGCCATCGACTCACCCAATTACGGCTGGAAGGAGCAATGATTAATGATTGAATTCGAGATCATCAACTTGGATCTATACTGTCTTTTGCACCCAATTTAAGACAACTCGATCTTACAGGAGCATACGAAAAGTATGTTGGTTCTTCTAATACTCGCCATGGACTTACATTGGATGATATGGAGTTGATTCATAGCACATGTCCCCACCTTGAGCATTTTAAAGTATCGATAATGCGATTAGAACCTACTGATTTAACCAACAGAGTAATCTCTTCTGCCAATAATATGCGTGTTCTTCACTTGTATGGTGCTTTTTTTGACCATTGGAAAAACATGTACTACTTTATACGCAAATACCCTCACTTGGAAGAGTTCTCCAACTCAGTATTATTCTCTACGGAATTTCGTGACATGTCCACAGAATTTGAACTAGAAAACAACGATAACATTTACATGGCCATGGCACAACAATGGCCTCATCTTCGTTCCTTTACTGATCATGGCATTTCATTGAATCTATGGCCAGGAAGACATTTCTTTGAGGCACTTCAAAGTTCTGGTGCGTCTCTTACTACCTTAAGGTTGACATTTCACAATATTGCAAGACATCCATTTCAAGACTACAGTCACTTTAAAGCCATGCCAGATTCTTCACGAGACACTCTCGAAACATTGGAATTAAGAGAATGGAATGACTGCAATAATTCCAATCTATTTTGCTCATTGGGTCAATATCAACGCCTTACTTCTCTCACCATCTCTGGAAATATGGAAACTGTATTTACATTGGATTTTATTTTGGATTTTTGTCCTCTTTTGAAGAAGCTGTCTCTTGGTAATGGTAAATTGATACTATCAGATAAATACCATAAGAAATCTCCACAGATTCATGTTTACTTATCTGGGCTATCTATTCATGTTCTTACCTTGGATATACATGCCATCACAAATCATTTGTCCATTCGTTGCCCCAAACTATCCTCTCTGAGTATTTATAGTGCTTATAATAAGCAGGTGTTTCCTAATTACTTGGTAGAAATCAACATGCCAAACCACACATTTGACAAACTTATAATATCGAGAATTATTTCCACACGTTCTTATTCTAACAATGAAAGAGAATCAACTCATTCCATTCAGCTATTATCATTGTCACTGTTGAAGAGAATGAAAAATACTCTAAAAAGAAAGGCCCCTCCAGAGATAGACTGGTATCACCAAGAAGAGCATGAAAAATCAGTAGAACAGAGCATGGCTCGATGGTATCATGTTTATACGAAGGACGAGGAACATTTGAGTCGATCCTACGAACTGCTTCCCAATGAGGCACTTGAGGCTAGTAATTATACTATTACATTGGAGACATGGAAAAAACACGCCGAGAGAAAATCTTCCCTACGCAAAGAACAGTGGAAAGAAAGTATTTATCGAGGACTCATCTCTATTCGCTGTCAAGATATTGCTTATTTTTCCTTTGAGGATATAACTCTTTAGAATAACACTATAATTTCTATCAGCCAAGGGTATTGCACACACCTTTTTATTATAATTATTGATGCTACTATTATGCCAGTATTATCTACTGCCTAGTTCTATCCTTCAGCCTCCTTCTCTGTCTCTAGTGTGTTCTCCAAGACATCTGTATTTGTGCATTTAATGGATAAGATCAAATAGAGAACTTTGATCTGTGAGGATATGACTCTGAGATACCCTGTCTGTTTGGCCCAATGGCACCAGCACAACTACTTGAATAGAGAATCCCTCTTTTGTTTGTATTTTTTTATTGGGATGAATCAAAGTATATGAATAGCAAAAAAAAAGGAAGAATAAAAGAGAAAGATAGCAGATGAATGTGTCTTTCTTATTACCATCCTTCCCATTCATCATCTGAATGGCCTTTGGGCTTCTTTACTGATTCTCTCAAGGGAGTTCTTGCTCTCGTCGTATTGAGAGAAGCAGAAAGAATGCCGTAGTTGGGTGAAATAGGCGAGGCACTACGAGAACCTGTAGTCGTGGTGTTGGTTGTTTTTTGGAAGTCGTGGACGGGGGATTGGAAAAAGTCGTCGCTGCTGTGTGTCTGGCTGGGACTGGAGTGAGAGGAGTAGGAGTAGGAGGAAGTATGAAGGCCAGGAGCAGAAGCAGGGCGGTTAGTGGCTGTATCGTACAAGGACTGTGTCTATAAAACATGTTGAGTGACCTTCTCTCTCTTTCTTTCTCTCTTATATTTATATATATATATATAACAGACACTTCTCTCCACTTACCTTTTGAGCAAAGGAATTTACATAGCCACTGACATTGTTTCTAAAGTTGGGATCGTTGAGCTGCGTAGTGGCAGGTATTACGTAGTTATCGTTGGCATATTTGCCAATTTGACCTGCACCCTGAACAGCCAAACGTGCTCCTTCTGAAGCCACTTTGGTCAGTTCTCCCACCCCCACTGAGAAAAGAGACCAGCCTTTGGAGAGAGCCTGCATTGGATCATTGATCAACTCATTCAGATCGGGTGCAGTGTTGGTATTGGTGTGGTTCTCAACTATCAAACAAGGTGAGATGGGAACAGGTCTGGATAGGACTTACAAGCAGGATTACCAAAGCCAGTGTACTTTCCACCTTGGTTAGGAGGAAGATGGCTAATGGCCTGTGTTAGTGGCCTATGAACTCCACCCACCCACACACTTACTCGGGTCGGTTTTCATTCTCTCCTCCCAGTCGAGAGAAATAGGCTTCATTCATGGATTTGTTCGAGAGTCCTGCAGGAGAGGGGTCGCTGGAATAGCCAGAGCCATGGGTAGAGACTGTCTGTCGATCCAAACCACTGCGCTGTCCTGCCAATGAAGCAGAAGATATGTTGCGTGTGCCTGTGCCCATGGAGTTCAATGATCGAGTAGAAGCCCCTGCAGTTGCTGTGGAAGCTGAGCTACGTGTGGCAGAAGCAGAAGAAGGAGTCCAGACACGTCCCTCTGCTTCTGCCGAGAGCTTTTCACGGTAAAGAGTAGCTGCATGGCTATTGTATTTCTGGGTTACTGACATTTGAGATCCATCTTCCAAGTGCTGGTCAAAGAATGTCTTGGCTTTTTGGTTGCCTCCCACCTAAACAAGAGTTACAAAAAAATGAAAGAGAAAGGGGAACTCATGGACCCTAAGAACACTTACGTCCATCTTCTTTAGTTGGTCATCAAACCACTTGTCCATACTGATAGACCGTACAAAACTAAACAGGACATAAGTAGAGCATTCATATTAATATTAATATTGTTAATATTGTTAATATTGTTATTGAGCAGAGGTGTCCATAAAAAACAGCCCATGTACCTGATATGCACACCAAACGACCGATGAATACCAGAACAGTCTAAGCAGATGAAGATACCGTAAGAGACACTGGCCCATTGTGGGTTGGGTGCTCCACAGTCAAAACATGTGCGGTTATCTCCTCTGCGTTGGATATCGTATAACTTTTGCTTGTATTCTGCTGCCATGATATTCTACGAGATGGGCATAAGGCAAGAGGAAGAAGAAGAGGAAAGAGATAATATAATATATATACATAAAAAAGACAGTCCTCCCACTATTTACCATTACTAAAACAAGGTCAACTCTTCTCTCCACCCACCCACCCCTTTAAAACAAAACAAAAATGATATAAAAATATAAAGACTAAATATACCAAAGGAGAAGGGTATGGATGTGACTTGCTTAATGTCACGCAATCGACACGGAAGAGAAGGAAAAAGAAGAAACAGGGAAACAAGAGAACAAAAAAGAAAAAGTGCAGCGATGACACTTTCCTTAATAGGCAATCGCTCCAGTGTATCAAATAAGTGATAGTGGTGAGGAGAGGCATTATTAGGACACCGCCAATTTTCATTTGATTTTATATTAGAGTAGGATTGGGTTGGATTGGATTGGATCGGATCGGATTGGATTTCATTAGGGTGAGATTTAGATTACACTGGAATAGTTATGATGAGAGATATACAAAATACTCCACAATGCCTACACTAAGGATAATAGGTGAAAATACAAGGTACCAACACAACTGACGAGTGATATCTAGAGACCGCCTAGGATACGAATGCTTTTTGTATCCTCCTGCCCCAAGGAGTCGTTGGATCAGGGCAAAGACAATCTCAATAGCAGCATTGGGCAGGTGGGCTCTTAGGGCGGGTGGCTCAAGAACACGGGTGGCACTAGAAATACGTTGGAGAGAGTCAATCTCAGCCGTCACTTGTAATAGTACAGATAGGAAAGAAGCTGTCACCATCCCAGTGATAACGACACTCATCAGGAACAGGTAGAGAAAGAGGAGACTGCCCACGAGTGCTGGCTGATACGCAATTGTATCTGCTACCTCGGGTGCACTAGTCCATTAGATTCTACTATGCTATGGGACAATGGACTTACTGGACAGCACCCAATGCAAGATAGTAGAGGACTTTCCAAGCACTCATATCATCCTTCTGAAGAGCACTAATGCATATCCAAAAGGCAAGAATAACACCTGCTGCTAGTCCAAGCACACTGGCAGAACCCGACACACATCTATGCATCAGTATCTTGAGTCTTGTAATAGACCAGCAAGCAGTATCTGTCCACAGTAGAAGACGACAGAACAAAAGAGGAGTGGCACAGGCCAATAGACTATAGGATGTCTGGAGATAGTAGGCCTTGTTGATAAGACCATGGAGAGAGAGGCCCACAATGCGTGTGATGAATGCACTGAGAAGAAGAGACGTGGTCACTAGTGAGAACCATGAACTGCTTTTTTGTAGATGGAGAATAGGATGGCAGAGTGTAGTGTACAGCTCCAACAGAAGATCAGAGATCACCCATTCATAGTAAACATATTCATAGGGGTAGGGGCGGTAGTTGGTGTAGTCCTTGTTGGCTATAACAGAGCAATGGAGTCCAATATAGACAAGACCTGATATAACAGCAACAAGTGTTTGGTATTTGTGATTAGGCCAGCGTGCCAAATAGTGGGCCATCGTAGAAGGCCATGGTGGGGTATAGTGGAGAGTACTCCATAAGTAGGAGGGATGTTCTCTATCACTACGCCAATCAGGGCCTGTCTGCCAAAGTGTCTATAATACACATATCCGTTCATGGTACTGTAGATGAGCTATGCTTACCTCAAGAGTAGCAAGAACACAGCTCTCTCCCAATACACTCTGACAATTGTACTCAATAGCCCATTGTATTACTACAGTCAAGACATAAGAACCCTAGGACATGTCTCATCCTAAAGACAACTCACCTGAACGTCGCTTAAACCACGGCCTAAGAAGTATCTGCTGGAGAAAAACGATCTCTGACTGTGTTGCTGGTCTTTGGCTCAGACCATAAGTAAGGACAGCAAGAGCCAATCCTTCAATAGCGTCCTTCTCCATGCCTGGTTTGTTCTCACCTAGCATAGCAAGGACAGCACACATGGAGGCTCGATGGGCCACTTCCCATATGCATTGGGCAGACTGGGTTTCTCGGGCTGCTTCGGCTGCCTTGGCCATAGCAAGAGAAGGAGAAAGAGAAAAGGCCTGGGAAACATCTCTAGGGAATCGCGTGTTGGTATGACCACTGGTACTGGCAATGGTATGACTGCTCCAAGCACGGAAGAACCCTCGTCGGCTGGGTTTCCTACGATGCATAGGGTGGACGGGCAACAGTGGACCCAATGGCTCGGGCAGTGGCTCGTAGATAAGCAAGGCATGGATTGTCTTGGTTACTTGGTCTAATGGCAGGTCACCCGATATGTCGTCGTCTTCGTCATCACTCCAACGCCTTGTCCAGTCCTCTTCTTCCTCTTCTCGTGTGCGGATATCAATGCTTCTGCTGTAGTAAGAGACAACAGCTGTGTCTTCTTCAATTAGCAGACTACGTTCTCCAATGATAGACTGGGATGCTTGGGACTCGGATCCAAGAGTGCCCTGACTTTTGCTGCGAATAGGCATTGCTCAGTAGTGGAAAAGAAGTCAAGTCAAGAAAGCTCTGGTTTCTGTGATACTTTATAGGTGAATAAAACTAAGGAGATGACTGGTAAGATCAATGCTAAGTTTAGAAGTCGAAAGTTAGTTCATTGGTTCTTGTGAGACTGACAAAGAGTGGCGAGTCCACACACATACACACACATATCTCCACATGGATGAGGCGTGTCGATCTTCAACTATAATCCATAGATACTACTAGGCAAAAGGTATGCCCAAGGACACACTCTTCACTATGACATACTATAGATAGATGAAATGAGAAGAAATGGAAATGGAAAGATAGTTTTATGATTAGTACCATCTCTTGGTGAGGATTCCCTCTAGATATCTTTTTCTCTTTTTCTTTCTTTTTCTTTCTCTCTTTGATTTATTATTGAGTCATGTTATTATCATTATTAGTGCAGATATAAATAAATGTGATTAAATGTAAGTGTCCATAAATGTAATACTCCTAGTCATAGCAATGACAAGTATATATATATATAAATAAATATATAAATATATATCTTCCAGTCTCTGCTTCTATCTGTATTTCTTATGGGTACTGGTATTCATTCATTGCATGGCTTCATCTTACTTGAATATGCACAGTAGAACCCCCTTCCAGTACCAACAATATAAGAGACCCAGCCACAGATTCAAATACAAATTACCCCTTTGTGTTTTCCTGGGCTTTTAGATGCATCAACAAACAAGTAAATAAACAAATAAACAAATAATTAATGTGGAAGGGGGAAGTGTACATAGGTCAGTATAGAAGAGCCACTTAATCTTTTTATCTTCTTGTCTTATGACTATTCATCAACACAAGATCATAAGAAAATGTAAAACAGAGCCCAAATAGACATCTATTAAATACAATTATTTTGAAACTACAGATATTTTTCATGTGGATCTAGTATAGACTATGTGTGCTAATGTTACTAATATTTCTGTTACTTTTGTTGCTGCTGTTTTCTTTCTATTCAATTAGCCTCTAACGATAACCAACCATCCTTCATTAAATTAATATATATATATATAAGATAGACACCTACCCACTCAGCCACTGTAGACAGACAGATAGAATCGAATCATTAGAACAAACTGTCGAATAGAGAGTGAATAATAAATGTAGTTTGTAACTTACCACAATAGATGGAGTGACCAACAGAAAGAATTGGGATATTTCAAATCCCGGGCTATATTTATACTAAAAGATAATAGATACTATTTCTTTTATTTCATAACACTTCTTTGCTTATAATATCTCAATCCAACACCATGAACATTTTTGTCAGAACACCTGAGATGTATAGCAAAAGATACTAGTACTGAGACTTGTTTATATATCTTGCATAAAGTGCTGAACAACAACACCACCCAAGTCGAGATATCTCCAATGTTCAGCTACTGCCCACAGAAAGACCAATGCTAGACCCTATACGAGTAAAACAGTTCAATTGGAGAGTAGTGAATGGTATAGTAATGACTCTTTAATGGCCCTCACAATACCGATCTCAATCCAATGGAGCATCTGTGGACCCACCTCAAGAAGGTAATTAGGAAGTACAATAGGGTGTATATCAACAAACAGAGATTGAAGGCTGCCACTGATGATGGAGTGGGGTAAATTATCAAAGGCAATAGACACCTTTATTACCAGCATAAGGCGGAGATGCCAGACTGCTACTACTATCAAGAATATCCATAGTAGTTGTTAGATAACCTTGAAATATAACCTTTTTTTCTTTTTCTTTCTTGTATTATAAACACTCTTCTATGTATCTATCCAAGGTTATACGTCTTTATCTAATAGATTCATAAAGTAATAGCACTATCAAGATAAAGCATATTTATAAAATAGGAAATTTACATTTGAAATCACCGGTTACTTATTGAGGGCCACTTTACATCCCCTTATAGCAATAGAATCTATACCTTAGACATTATTGACTTTGTAGAAGACCACCTAAGACTGAATTTAAAGTCTTTATTTACCTTTTTTTTTTACTTTGAGAATAGCCTTTGGTGGTGTTTATCACTTCCTTCTATTGTTTTGAACTATTGATCATAGCACATTATATTAAAAGAAGAGTAATGACTGAGTTGTAATATCAGTTTCATTTCTTTTTTATATATCCGACTTTATAGTGTTTAATTGCAAAGTCAATCATCATTGCTGAAACAGGTAGACAGCGAAAAGGCTTTTTAAAACACATTAGCCAATCACAATAATATCCCAGAAATCTTTAGATGTGTGTGTGTAGGGACCTATTAGCACAATAATAGCATGGCTACTGTAGAAACATAACAAAGCCATAAGTATACCCTTATCAACAACAACCCGTGCTTTACTTGTAAAAGAAAAGATTAAAAGAAAAGGCCAGTGACTGTCTCCCTGTAGTATAAGTGAAAATGAACAGCTGGCTCTTGTCTCTCATTGGCTCCTTCCTCCACCCACCCACCCACTGATTCTATGCGACGCTATGTAGGACATTTTGTAATGTTGCACGGGATGAGGTCTTTGAGACTTGTAGGGTCCTTCGAGGGGATGGCTATGGTTACAGATTGAAGAGAGCAGGAGAGGATATTGGGGATGTCCTTGCACTTGCGAGAGATTGATCATAGAGCCAGGTGTAGTAACAAAGAGGCTAAGGAAGTCGGCCAAGAGAAACAGAGAAGATAGAGAGTGGAATGGATCCAATTGAAGAGCCAGAAAGAACCAAAGAAGACAACCAAAACAGAGAAATTACAGACCACACACAAGAAACAGTCAATTACTTAGCCTTAGAGTCTATATTACTCGATTATCAGCCTCAAAGTATTAGTCAGATCAAGGTTGGATCCATTCCACTCTCTATCTTCTCTGTTTCTCTTGGCCGACTTCCTTAGCCTCTTTGTTACTACACCTGGCTCTATGATCAATCTCTCGCAAGTGCAAGGACATCCCCAATATCCTCTCCTGCTCTCTTCAATCTGTAACCATAGCCATCCCCTCGAAGGACCCTACAAGTCTCAAAGACCTCATCCCGTGCAACATTACACTTTTAATAAAATACTTTCTATTTGCACTCTTTTATCACTTCATCATGCACATGATAATTATCACGTGATAATCGTGACCTTCCTCGATGGACTTACTTGTTTCCATTGTGAGCATCACTTGAGCTTACCTCATGGCTTCATCAGAACAGCAAGCAAAAGACCTTGTAGCTCAGGCACAGAAGAAATTGAAATCATGGTCATTGTTTGGCCCCTCTAACAAATACGAAGATGCAGCAGAGATATATGAAAAAGCAGGCAATATGTATAAGTTAGCTCAACAGTGTGAGTGAATGACATGGCGTAGAGAAAACTACCCTTCTCATGCAGAACTCAGGGACACAGGCTGGAGACTGTTTTACAGAGGCAGCTAAATTGTTCCAAAAGGGAGGGAGTGCTAGATTTGATGGGTCAAGAGCGTATGAGAGTGCCTCCAAATGCTACAAGCGTCAAGACCCAGGAGGTAATTCTATAGAAAAGAGATAAGAAAAAAAAGAAAAAAGAAATGATCTTTATGGGACAGTAGATCACTAACATGGACTACGGGAACTAGCTGCTGTCTCTGCATTGAAGGAAGCAGTTCTTCTTGACCAAGAAGAGGGCAGTTTTAGAGCAGCTGCCAGACACTACCAGGACATGGCTGAATTGTACGAAGGAGACATTGGGGACATGCGAAATGCCTACGATGCCTATGGAAAGGCAGCAGAACTATTCACTGCAGATGATTCTCCAGCGTAAGTCCAAGCGTACAGAAAGGTGTGGGTCTTTCTTCTTATGTGCTAATAAAGAAAGATGGGCTCTGTGGGTGATGGTCCTGTAGCTTGGCAAATAAAGCATATCTCAAAGTAGCACAGATTGCTGCAGATTTAGAAATGTATGAAGAGGCCATTGAGAAGTTTGAAAAAGTAGCCGCCAACTCAGTGGATGATGCACTTCTCAAATGGTCTCTTAAGGAATACTTTATGAAGGCGGGTCTATGTCATTTGTGTGCTGGTGTAAGTTTTCTTTGGACATGGCAAGATGTATCTTACTGTGGCGGTGGTAATAGGACATGGTAAGAACACGACAAGCACTGAGTGGGTATTGCAGTATGGACATGTCATTCGAGACAACACGCGAATACCAATTGTTAAAGGTAAATTGTGTTTCTCTTCCCGTAACTCCCTTTCTCTGACCTAACCAAATGATTAGGGAGTAGCGGACAGTGTTGATAGCGGAGATGTGGAGCAGTTTACCCAAGTTGTGTACGACTTTGACAAATTAACACGTCTCGACAGCTGGAAAACAGCCATTCTGCTGAAGATCAAAAAGGCCATTGAGCAGGAAGATCTGCGCTAAGGAAACTCAAAGGCGTCTTTTCTTCTTTTTCTTTTCTCCTCCTTTTTCTTTCTTTCTTTTTTCGGTCATTTTGTGCCAAGGACATTCTCCGCGTGTCTAGTGTTGAAGCACTAGAAATATACATTATGAGAAGACTAGTTTACTTTTTGGAATAAAAGTGCATCTTTATCACTGTCCATGGTAGCAATAGATACTTAATTCGTAAGGTGGTAGTAGGACGGGGCACTAGAAAGATAAAAGGTAGTCCAATATCCAAAGTAGTTTAAATAGCCCGAAAAACAACAGTAAGAAAAACAACAGACCATCCATAGTTGAGGATACAAGAGTACAGAATTCTTTCTACAAATAAGACACTTTGAGCTGTATTACAGTGGCCTTCAAAATAATAATGGACTTTTTTCATGTCCCAGTATACTTCTGTCATAGGAAATACTTATTAATTGTCATAGAAACATACATTAAGCACATAGTAAAGACTTGAAAATTGGATGAAGTATAAAGAAGGTCAACAGGATAATAAATAAAGGTTTATTGGGTGGAAACCCTTAATATTTGGTGTTTCCACCCTTGGCCTCAATGACGGCCTTGCATCTCCGCCCCATGCTGGAAATGAGAGTGTCTGTAGTATATTTGGGAATATTTTCCCATTCTTCTAACAAGAGCACCTCCAAATCTTGAAGAGTACTTCTTGGGGTCATCCTCTTTCTTATTGCTCTGTCAAGCACCTCCCACAAATGCTCTATGGGGTTCAGGTCGGGGCTCTGGGAAGGCCACCCCTCCATAGTGACAATGCTCTCTTTTGCCTTCCACAACCTGGACTCTCTACTCTTGTGGCAGCTGGCATTGTCCTTTAAGAACGTAACATACCTCTGGATTCAGTGCCTTGAGTCGAGCCAGCTCAGGCTAGTATTCCTTCTGTAAGATCTTAATGTATCCTCTACTGTCTATACTGCCCTTCACAGGCACCTACCTTCCAACACCTTCACCAGAGAAAGAACCCCACACCATCACACTAACACCACCAAACTTCATCGTCGGCTTCACATTATTTGGGAGTAGCTCCTCCTTCTTCCTGCGCACTAATCTGGTATGGCTGTTATTGCTCATCAGCTGGTACTTTGACTCATCGGACCAGATGACTGTCTTCCAGTCTTCTTCTGTCCAGTGAAGATAGGCCTTGGCCCAAGCAAGCCTCTACTTCTTGTGCTTAGTAGTGAGAGAAGGTTTCTTGACCACCCTGCAAGAAAACAGGCCAAGCTTCCTCATCAATTTTCTAAAAGTGTTCATGGACACTTGGGTGGTCATCTGATTGTGAAGCTGATTCATTGTCTGGAATGAATCCCTTCCCACTTCGCGACTGACCTTTCTCTTGTCTCTATCATTAAGAATGGGCTTTCACCCAGTGCTCTTCTTGGCCTTGAAGCAACCAGTTTCCTTATATCTGTTTACGATATGGGAAACAGACTGCTGACAAACTCCAAACCTAGCAGAAATGGCAACATGAGTGGTCCCATTGACAGTGGCCTCTTGAGCGATGAGACAACGATTATAGTCGTCACTATTTATTTTTCCTTATTTCCAAGAGGTCTCATGGGTTGTTCGGTGGTGTTAGATGTGGTAGACATTAGAGTGAAAAAGCGATAAATGAAGAATATTTAATAATAATAAAAAATTTCAAGGGTAAAACTATGGTCTGAATTTGAAATCTTCCTTGTTTTATTGAACGCCCCTGTATAATATGAGTCCCATAATAAGAACAAAGGTAGAATATAAAGACCAATAAGCTACTCTTTATGCAGCTACTTGTTTATTTACTCTACTGCATTGAACCCTAAATCAGCAGCCATCTTTTTTCCTTGAATCTTTCTCAAATACAATGACACCTACTGACATACCACTGAATATCCATAAAAGACTCTACAGATACAGTAGGCACATACATCACACTGGTTTGGCGTGGAATGCATCATCAGAAGCGTGTTCTGTCCAATGCACTGGGACTACAGATGAGATCCAGGGCAATCACAATGAAATAGTGACAAGGCAACCTACTACCCATGAGCATACACTGGCCAAAGAATACATAGCCCAGTGCGAGGGTAATAAAAAGACAGAGATAAGATGGGATGGGATGGGATGAAAATGCCTCTATTCCAAATACCATGTGAAATAGAACAATATTAACTTGGTCCATTTCTTTCTTTAAGCTATTGACTGTATGTACAATACCAAAGGTTGGGACTCAGATACATCTCCAGGCCCTATCTGCAAGCATTCAATGACAATGACAGTTCAGACAGTAGAGGCTCCTCATCTTCTGTCTCCAACAGAGAGCGTGTCTTCTGAAGAGAGTCTGTTTTCTGAGGAGACTCGGCAAGGGAGAAAGTTCAGTAGGAAGAACTCACCTTATTACTCAGCAATGGTAGAGCCTTCTTTGGCAAGTGCGAGTGCTGGTTGTGGTGAGACACATGCGACAGATGAGACGGCTTATAGTGTTTCTCTTGGATTACATAAGAACACCCCTAAATATGTAGGTTATGGACAAATCACGGTGGTTGTGGTGATATTATAGCTATCATGAATATCAATGGAGCGATTAGTGTAGCAAGAACAAAACCTTATCCAGATATACATCGTTGTTTATGAAACCATATGACCCTAGGTGAATCCATTGATCGCATTAACACGAAAATTGGCAAAGACTTATGAACACAGAAACTCTAAATTTCAATACAATCCACGAGATAATCCTAAAAGAATTCTTACCTGGCCTAGTCGACCTTTTAAAAATGGCGGACATGACAATGACAATAACGACTACATACTAAGTGTAGGAGATATTCTCGGTAAAGAAAAGGAGTACAGGTAATTTCAACAAAAGTAAATGATATGGCATGAAAGAACTTATATTTGTATGTATGATTAGTTATCGTGTAATAGATCTTCTTGGACAAGGCACGTTTGGTCAAGTTGTTAAGTGTGAAAATGTCGATACAAAAGAACTTGTTTCTGTCAAGGTGATAAAGAACAAGGCAGAATATCTTCATCAAAGTAATATGGAAGTGTCGATATTAAAACAGGTGAATAGAACAATAGTGATAAATCGACAGGTAACTGATCTATCACAAAAAGTTAAGCCAGAAAATAAGTTCAGAAAACCAGCATCATCTATTGAGTTTTATTCATTCATTCACTCATATGGACCATCTTTGTCTCGTGTTTGAACTCTTGTCTGTCAATCTATATGAGCTGATTCAACAGAATAGCTTCAATGGTCTTTCTATTGATCTTGTACGAGTCATTACTGCCCAAATACTAGACACAATGACTCTTCTTCATCAGATACAAGTCATTCACTGCGACCTCAAACCAGAGAATATACTCCTAAAAAGGTACTCATCCCAAATAAACGAATGAGATAGTGATAAAAGAATAGGCTGGATTCTCCGGCTATCAAGGTCATTGACTATGGATCGGCGTGCTATACATCCAACAGGGCCCATACTTATATACAGTCTCGCTTCTACCGCTCTCCAGAAGTAATGCTGGGTATAGCCCATACACCTGCTATTGACATGTGGTCTCTTGGTTGTATTGTTTCTGAGCTATTTACTGGTGTTCCTTTACTTCCAGGAAGCTCAGAGCACAACCAAATGGGAAGAATAGTTGACATGTTAGGGTAATAGGGAAAAGAGAATAAGAGAATAATATACAGACTAACACTACCTATTCAGACATTTGCCTGTTTCGATGATGGAGACAGGAAAGAATACATCTCGTTTCTTCACCAAGGACTCCTCAAGCACTGGATTACACAAATACACTATGAAAAGTAGAGAGCAGTACAATCAAGAACAAAACAAGAATGCGTTGCAGAGTAGACAATGCCACCCTCAAAAGACATTGCAAGATCTTATTTTGAATTTCAAAGGCACTACTAAACCACACAGTGTTATGGCTGAAGAAACACAACACATGGATCTATTAAAACGACAGGCATTAGTTGATTTTTTACAATGCACACTTGAATTAGATCCAAAGAAACGATGGACACCTAAAGAGGCACGAAATCATGCATTCATTACTGGGGATGTTTTACTAGGCCACCAGGCCAAGATACAACAAGAACAGGAGACAAGTCATGAAGCTAATCTCATTGCCAGTCCAAAAACTGGTCTTGATACCAAAGATGACACAGCTACAAAAAAGGGTCTGTATGAGAAAGAGATAATACCCAACACAGAAACAGACAAATCCAAAGATCATCTGTCTCTGTTATCTACTGGAAAAATGATGAATATTATTGAATCTCTTGAGAAGGTGGCTACATTAACACCAACAAACAACATCCCTGCTTTTTACGAGCTAAAAGAGACAGACACCCCTCAACTAAAAGAGAATCCATCAGCCTACTGTCCACAAGATGTCTATTGTCCAACAGAGGTCAGGTAAACTAAGCTTTATTATCACAAGCTAATGTTTTTCATTATTTTCATTATTGATTGCTATTGTGTAACAGTTCAAAGATACTTGGGATTCCTAAAGCACCTCTAGAACTAGAAATAAATATAAAAAAAAAATAGTTCTACCAGAGAGTATAACTCCCTTGGATACAAATTTATACTCCAACAATGAAAAGGAGGTCGTTGCCATCTATAGTAAAGGCAACCCAATGGACAAACTCCTTAACAATGCATCTCAAAAAGTGAGATTTGCCCAGAAAGTAAAGATTCGCTATGGTTCACAAGAATCATTTCAAACTCCAAACCAAATCCACCTCACCACGCTCAACAGCATCAAGAAATCACACCATGAAAAGAACAATAGCCTATCATTGAAACAAAGAAACTTTATACGTGGATCTCATACAGGTGAGATTGCTGGAGGGCTTTTGATGATGCATCGTGAAAAGAAGAGAAGCCTATTGATAGTCGATCTTTCTCTTTTTTTTTCCTATTCCTTTGCCTGAAAAATTAAAGGTGTCGGTGCTTAAGAAACAGGCCACCTCGTAAATAATTATATAATAGACTGGTAGCATGTATAGCATTAATATACTATTGATACTCTTTTACTATGAACACAATAGACACAGAAGACTTGGAATAGAAACATCATAATAAGATCAAATCCATATCTTATTCTTTCTTGTATTTGATAATAGAATAAACAATTGTACAATGTGTCTGAGTTTTAATAGGATGAACATGTATGTCGCTCAGTTGAATGGATTTTTGTACTGCATGTAATATAAAGAGGTATATGATTAAGTTAAGGTGAGGCGGATAAATACAATGTGTATGATCAATAGATAAATAAAAGGATGATGGGATGTGCTAGCAAAACAAAAAAAAAGAGGGATCTCTATAAGAAGGGTGAATAAAAGAAAAGGTGTGGTTAGTAGGTGGACCGGTCACTGCCATGGTGGTGGATGAATGCAAGGACAGTTGAAATCATATTTGGTATCATTTTAAAATGGATGATATGCCTTGTGTTTTTTTTTATATCTCACTAAACATCTCGGGATTTATGATGCATTTGTTTGGAGACGTCTTGTTCTTTTACGCTCTCTACACAATTCACGACGTCTTTCAATGTCTTCATTTGTCATTTCAGTGAAAGATCCATAACGACGGAAACAGTTCTACAGTTGTAGGTAAGTATACTTGGTTTGGGAATCGTATTGAACCCAGCCTATTACCTGAAGAAATGTTTGGCAGTCAAGCGTCTTTTTGGGGAGGTTCTACATGTGCAAATAGGTTAGATTTAAATAGAACTGTAATAGACACTGCATTCAGGTTATAAAGATGCTTAATATACCTGTATGACTTGGAATATTTCAAGTGAGTCGGTCAGAGTCATGACCATAGGCTCGCTCATCTTAAAAAGAGTCAATGCCACTCGAAAAAGGACATTAGCTCCCTCACTACATGTGATAATAGTGAGATGAATAAACCTTATGGAATCTTAATTAAACTTACTAGAAGAAACAATCCCATACACGAAGAAGTGTCTTGATAGTAGTAAAATGTCAGTAACTTGTAGGACTTGTTTATAAACATACCTCTGTTGGTAGAATATTAATAAATAGAGTCAGGAACCAGTGACTAGTGACTAGAGTAATCGTTGGCATTGATACGCCATCTGCCTCTGATTCCCAGAAGGTCTTATCGCACATTAAATTCCACAAATGAGGCATTCGTTCCCAGAGAAGCATCATCAAAACGTTTTGGTCCAAGTTAGAGCCCTCCATAGTAACATCATAGACACCAGCTGGAAGAGTGTTTTGGACAATAGTGACGAGTGTCCAGAATGCTTCTTCTTCATTCATAAACAGCAGTAACATCCCTACTAGAAAGTTGAGGGATTGACAATAGCCCACGGATGGACAGTACAGTGAAAATGCAAGTAGCACACGACGAAGGGCGGAGATCACTGGCACGTTGTTGGTAGAGGCAAGCTGCTGTCCATTCACGGTATTTGTCCTGAACTGGATATTTTCAGGAAATGTACGATGTAAATCTCGCTCGATAATGTCTGCAAACTCATTTTTGTTTCCAAGCTTTTTCGCCTTGTCTAAAAACCGGTCATAGACCTTCAAATTAGAGTCCATTTTTGCCTCTGCTCCACTATAATGGAACCATACCTACAAGAAGGAAAAGGCAGTGTCAGAAAAATAAAGAGAAGAGTATATAAAAAGAAAAGAAAAAGAACCAAGCTTTATTCTCATAAAATAAAACTTACTCGACCACGCAAGTCGGCAGGAACACCTTTACGTATATATCTCCTTACTCAAAAAAACAATAAACACATTAGCCACTCGTGAATGATCTAGAGGGCAAAGGCATACCTTTTGTGCTTCTATTGGGTAGCTTGCCATGGTTGCTTTCTAACAATCGGTGCCATTGAGAAAGGCGTCTTTCGAGAGTAGGGCGGTAGATTCTTTCAAAGTCTCTGTATTCCTCAAGAGACACCCATTGAGAATTGACCTTGAATCCGTACCGATCACTATCAGCATGTATACATAAGCGAATGAGCATTAGAGAACAAATGGCAAATCAAAGGAGAAAGTGCATACACAGTATTTTGATTGTCTTTTTTTTTACTTGATGGAGGAGGCGGATAAATAGAATGCGATCCATCGTCATATAGGTTTTGTTTTGTGGGTTCATTTTTATGCGTGAATAATGAAAAGTGGAAGAGTGAATGTGGTTTAAAAGACGAATAGTCATCGCGACTACCGCTCTTTTTTGGAGGAGTCAATAGGGTCTTTGAGTATTTTGATGATGTGTCCGAGTCTGTACGGTCGGAAGAAGTGGAGGGTAGTGAAGTATCGCTTGAAGAGAAGGTGGTGGAGGATTCAAAAAAGGGAGGTGGTGTCCATGATTGACTTTCTTCTTCTTGTTCTAGCTCTTGTTCTAGTTCTTTTGATAGCTCTTTTTCTTGCTCTAATGTAGGCCTATGTGCTTCAGATCGCAATTCCTTCTCTAGTTTCATAGACAGTTCTTTGTTGGTGATGGGCTCGTGTTGTTGGGGCATAAGACAAGGCCTCACAGCCCTTCTAATAAGAACTCCTTCAATAATGGCTCCTGGTCCCAATGGACTTGATTCTAATATTGCATCTACATCGTAATGTCTATTATCTTCTTCTCCTATACCACTCTCTGATCCAGAATCCGACTCTGTAGAAGAGAGTGGGCTAATAGGACCTGAATTTGATAATGCAAGTGCTGTTGCTGCTGCTGCTGCTGCTGTTTTTGCCTTGATGGCATTTTTATAGAACTGACTCTTTTTATACTTTTGCTGTTGTGTGTGTACAAATGTATCGGATCGTTGACGACGAATGGCATCTGCATAATTGAAATTACTAAATGATGATGAGCGAGATCTCGGGAGAATATAGCCAGAGTCAAGTTTTTCTGAAGGCTTCTTTCTGATGGATTCTGATATGGAAGTCTGTGGCAGTAGTTCTTCTGGAACTTGGAGTGAAGTCATACTACAAAGCAAAGAACTAGAAAACATAAGAGCCGTGCTTGTTAAAGTGGTTGAAATGGATCCACATGTCAGCTTCCATTTATGGATAGAATCAACCCGGTGGCTTGATAGGGTCACTTTACTTATAGGAATGGCTCACTTTCTGACTTTAGTTTTTTTATCTCTCAGAAATATACTATTCTGGCAGTTCTAGTGTTACTAAATGCCTTTATGCTGAATTATACTGCATACTACAGTCTTGCATTCTATAAAGATATCAACAGAAATATTATTTTTATTTTTAATAGCTCATCTATAAAGAATTAACTGTACATTGGAAGGAGAAAAGATGTGTGTGTGTGTGTGTGTGCTATTCTATAGACTGTCCAATGAAAAGACAGTAAAATCATAAAGAGATAATGAAAACTTGTCATTGAAATTGTTAATAAAATCTCACTTCCTACTTATACGCGTGTCTGTCCAATAAGATTCTGATTGATGCTGTGGTCGATAAGGAAACAATATCAACGTAAAGGTGCTCTAGTCATAACTGCATATGAACTGTTTATATTCTTTCCCACTGTGGCTATCCACCATAGTCACAGCAATTGACTCCATAGAGTGGTATATACCCATAGACTCATCATTCATATAGATTAATAAGTACAAAGATAAATGAATAAGAAATATCTGCTGTGTATTAGGCAAACCTCCTTATTTGCTCTACTGCATAAGTAACGTGGATACATTAGACACAGACCATCTTGCCTTGTCATACCAAGGTGTTACATCATTTTTGACATAAGCATTCTTTTGCCTCGTGATTTCTTCATTGTTAATTCTACAAGTTCCGAGTACAAAATATAATATCATAAATGGTGCCAGCAAAACAGTCCCCTTTAATTGGGTATTTCAATTTGATAATAACTTTATTGTTTTTATGCGTTATCAAATCAACAGATGCTCCAAAGACAGCAAGTCTGTAATGAGATGGGTCTTGAGAATGGTCCGGTTGAACAGTGAGTGTCAATAGGATGGATAAAGGCAATTAATATTTTTTATCGAATTTCTTCTCATATTTTTGGTATGTATAAAACAACAACTTGCAAATACCTATAATGACAATTAAAATATATTAATTAAAATATAGCTTATATCTACTTCCGGGATTAAAAAAATACTATGTTAATAAAACTGAGGCCACTTTTCTTTGTGATAAGTACCCTACATAATAAAAGCCCTTGTCTATTTTAGATACACAACCTTCTCATTTCTTATCTTAGGATAGTGGAATTATTATCGGTGTTAACTCTGTCCATTATGGTAATATCTCTAAAATTAAATATGATGTGCAATGTAAGAAGGTAAACTGTGGTAGTGTACAGTTTAAACTTGGTTTACTTCCAAGCTTTATTATTTAATGGTTCTTTGTTGACACACCTTAGATAATTAGCAGAACATATCATTCTAATAAATTGAAAAAAAAATCATAAAGATACTTTCAATCTCTAAGGTCGCTATATTGGACCTACTGAAGCTTTTTAGAGGATATTTGAATATCCAATTCATGAAGAAGATCCTACTGTGATTCAACTTCCAGTACACTTGAAAAATGAACAGCCTGTGTACTTTAATCAAAATGCAACAGCCGAAGAGCTGCGTGAAAATATGCATAAAAGCAAATCAATGCTCATGGCTTTCTTTGACTATAATCTGAACAATGAAAATGATAGATTACATCTTTACCAAGAGTTTCCACAGAGCCATGTTTATAAAGCAAAGACAAGAGAGTGGCTTCCAAGACGAAAGAGTTTAGCATTAGGAAGGATGTATTTCTGTAACCCTATCAGTGGCGAAAGATATTATCTACGATTGTTACTTACAACTGTAAGGGGACCTACGTCTTTTGAAGACATAAGAACAATAGACGGGCATGTACACCCAACATTTAAACATGCGTGCCCTACCTTGCACTTAATCGAAGATGATCAAGAATGGATAAAATGCTTTGATGAAGCCATTGTTTTCAGTAGTGGGAATGGCCTACGTCTTTTATTTGTTACATCTTTAATGTACGGGGAAGTTATAGATGCTTTATCAATCTGGATTAAATACCGCGAAAACTTTTGTGATGATCTCGAACACCGTCTTCAGCAGATATTTCAAGACCCAAATCATGAGATATTCAATCCAATAACTATGTTTTACAATAGCATGTCTACACTAGACTACGGTCTTTACTTGATTGACAATGGCTTGCACGATTTTGGAAAATCACTTTCTGATTTTGATCTGCCTTTATATATTTATAACTGGAGTGAATCTCTTATCCAGAATGGCCAAACTCAACATGAGAATAGACTCATTCAATCTGAATCAGATTATGATGCCATTTCAGAAAGAGATCAATATCAGTTAAAATATGAAAGCCTGAATAGTGGACAACGTGAAGCATTTGACACAATCACAAAATTTACAACAGAAAGCCCAACACAAGCAAATTTCTTTTTACAAGGTCCTGCTGGTACAGGCAAAACATTTATCTATTCTGCTTTGTGTCATTACTTTCGTAGTCAAAAGAAAATTGTGATATGTGTTGCCTCTTCGAGCATTGCTGCTTTACTTTTTTCAGGAGGTCGTACCTCACATTCTAGATTCAAAATCCCAATATCCATCCACAAGTCATCCTCCTGTGCTGTAACAAAAAATAGTCAGCTTGCACATCTTTTAAGAAAAGCAAGTCTAATTATCTGGGATGAAGTCCCAATGCAAAACAAATTTTGTTTCGAAGCCGTGGACAGAATGTTAAAAGATGTAAGAGATAGCGACAGTATGTTTGGTGGAGTTCCTTTTGTTCTTGGTGGAGATTTTTCTCAAATACCCCTTGTGGTCAAAAACGGTGACAGAAGCGATATTGTACAGGCGTCAATTAGATATTCTTATATTTGGAGAAATCTCAAAGTCTTGAAACTAACAGAAAACATGCGACTACAACGCAGCATTAGCAATAACAATAGCATTCGCTATATAGAATGGTTATCTGCTCTCAACTATGATCCACAATTACAAAATCAGCAAATCAACATTCCATCTTTTATCCAGCAAACAAATGATATGAATCTATTCATAAACAGCATCTTTAGTCGCGAGATATTACTACACTCCTTAACAAATAATCAAATCCTACTCAAATCGACCATTCCCTCCAGCAGAAATGATAATGTCGATTATATAAACAAAAAAGTCTTACAGCTCCTACCAGGCCAATTGATAACACTAAATTCAGCAGACAAAATCGATTATGATCCTGCTGAGGAACTTCATCAACTTTCTGACGAATATTTAAAGTTGCTTAATCCTGCTGGACTCCCACTATCAAAACTCAAACTGAAAATAGGTGCTCCAGTAATACTCCTAAGAAACTTTAATCCTGCAAAAGGCCTATGCAATGGTACCAGAATGATTGTAAAACACATTGGTCAATACGCTCTCTTTGTTAGCTATAAAGACCAATCTGGTGAAGATGCTGAATCTATAATCCCCAGGTTGAATCTAAATACTAATGAAGGAGAGTATCCTTTCATTTTATCAAGAAAACAATTTCCAGCTCGTCTTTGCTTTGCCATGACTATAAACAAGTCTCAGGGTCAATCGCTCAACAATGTTGGCATTGATCTTTGCACACCTGTTTTTACTCATGGTCAATTATATGTTGCCTTTTCAAGAGCCACCAATATCAAAAACATCTGTTCTCTTTCCAAGCCAAATTCATCAAACTGAAAATATTGTATATCCTGAACTTTAAATTTAGATTAGAATCATAAAATACATAAATAAATGAACCACATATATGTTATTATCTCACAATGCTAAATTCAAGAAGAATGATCAGACCCAAATGCGAGATGCTTTTATTAAATCACACAGCTCTGATAAACATTGGCTTAATGTACACACCCAAAGGGCTAGCGGTCACGGCCCGTTACAAAGGGCAAATTTTCCCCGAAGCAAAGCGTAGGTTGCAAAATTCCCGTCGTGGGCCGATGTATGGCTGCTAGTAATATAATTACTGAAAAACATCTTCTTTCTCTCTCTCTATTTTTATTTTTTAAATTACATTAAATCCAGTTCCATGTAATAAATGAGACGACAAATCAATTTTTTTCATTTTTATTTTATTTTCAAAAATAAAGGCATATCTATCAGTCCAAGATGTTCATAATAAAAGGTTCATGGAATAACACAAGATTTGGAATAGTTATTCTTTAGATTGTTCAAAAGCCCAAAAAACAAGAGGTGTGTTAAGTTGGTAAAAAGGTATATTTCTCAAAGACTTAATTCTTCAAAATCCAAAGACTACTTATACACCTCTTCCTCTAAGGTATGTCTGATATAAGACTAATTTTCAATAGCATTCTCTATAAAAATGCACGGACAATAATCTTCCCTTCTCTAGCTTCTAGGGACAGAATCTTTCCTTATTTGTAACAAGATGATTGTCTACATTTTTATTATAAAGATAGTGTTCAGTACCTTTTAGCAAAGCTTTTATTCTTAATCACAGCAGAGCACTTCTTTGGCATTCTATCCACTAAATTTCCCATAAATTCATTTGATATCTTTTACCATTCATCACACAAGCATCGTTTAAGCTGTTTTGCATTGGTTATACTTTTTCAATGAAGCTTGATCTTTTTCTCAAGATAAGCCCAGACATGCTCAATTGAGTTAATATCTGGACTTTGTGCAGGCCAAAAATCAAACCATTGAATCATACACCTCTCTTGTTTGTACCATCTACTATATGTTCCTGTGCTCTTTGGGAGGTCAAGATCGTCAGCAATCTCTTGATAATTATCATGTATTTTCTGTTGTCCTGTGATTTGACCTCTAAGAAAAATAGCATATTCTCTTCTTTTTATAGGACTATCTTTTGAATAAGCTATAAAAGAAAAGAAAAACACTTTTATTTTATTATTGAATAAGAAAATGAAAGATTGGTTCGCCGTTCACTCACTTATTGCATGAGATTGTATATTTATTTAGTATAAATATACTTGTCAAGTTTGTTTTAATAAAAGTATCTCGTTTTTGAGTCTGATGAATTCAAAGAAGAATTCAGCATGTATGTTATTTTTTTTAGTATAGAAATAGCATGGAGTTTGGAAGATACAATTAAATTTTCCTAGTCACTTTATTATAAAGACTAGGAACAATGATCATTAATCAAACATCTCTCAAAGGTGTTTACTGAGTACTGATCAAAGGCTTCATGGTGGCATTTAAGACAGCATTATAGTCTTATGGGGTTCTAGTGAATAAAATCGTTGTTTGTATTGAATCAACTATGCTTGGCCTTATTCTTAACTACTATTTTATTTCTCACTTCAAACATTTACTCTAAACATACAATCAAACAAATAGTAGCATCGACTTGAAGGAAAAGAATGTCACTAATGACCTTACCATTGAATTCTCAATAGTGTTACCCATTCTACTATTCTTTATTTCCAATCTGGCAATTATTGTACTTGAATCTTTGACTATTTTATGGATGATTGCATTGAGAAACGTTTTAAAAGATTTAGATTTTGGATTCTTTAAAATTGGAATATTGATTTAAATAAAGATTTAATTCAGAAAAAAAAATAGAATCAATAATTTATTGTTGACGTCTCTAGAAACTATTAATACCTAAAAAAAAAAGATATTAATTTTAAAACAATTAAGATATTTAAAATATAGGACCTCATTCAAAACGTAGATTATTTCTAATAGATATTGAAATATTAATAATACAAATAAATTAAAAGATTAGATTTCTCATCAAGCAGCGTGTCCAGCTACTTCTAGCTTGATAGGTCCATGTCCAATATACTTCAGAACTTGGAAAAATAATAATACTTTGCCTTTATTATTTAAATGCTCAATAGCATAGGCCCAAAAGTCATAAAAAGAAAATAGCTTAATTTGAAGAATCAAATAAAGCAAACTGTTGGCCTGAGATGATCATCATACTCATGGTAAATATAGGGCTGCTTATATTCAGAAGGGTCCTGTAGTGTATTGGTAATTGATTCCTATTTTTCATCCTTATTAGTTATTCTATCGATATGTGTGGTATTGTTAAGTTTACCTTAAAACTAAACAGAATCTCCAGGGATTCTTCTAGTGAAGTATATGTTGATTGTAAAGTTAGAAGCATTATTTTACTTTGTAAAAATAGACTATATCCATTTTCCATTGAAAAAGAGCTACGATATAATTCCATGGAATTGCTAGTAACAAACATTCCAAATACAAAGAATTCTCTTTGTGATCTTGCTTGTTTTATCCGATGGTGAAGCTGTCTTTTTAATGTCTCTCCTAGACGGGCTCTGTCTTCTTCTTGCAGTCTTTCATCGGCACTGCTCACCTTAATCTCTCCACAGCCTAATTCTTGGTTGCTGTCATGTATCAGAAAGCCTGTGGTTATTAATTTTCCCATGATGTTCTTATTTGATTTAGAAAGCTTCTCCCTATAAGAAAAAATATATGAGAATGAATTTTTTTTTTCCAATTAAAAAGACATACCAAGAAACAACAACTTTTGATTTAGAATTGAAAACAAATCTTAAAAGTATTGATACATTCTGCACCAAAAAATCCATCTCTGATTGTTTCTTATTGTTTTTTAGAGGCTGTCTGTCTAAAGTTTCTCTCAAATTAACCAAGAACACGCCCAAGTCTCATTGAAATATATTTTCTTCTGTTGGATGATCTTCTGGTATGATTTGAGATAGGAAGTATTCTTTTTTGACTATTATTAAATTAAGAAAACTGTAAGCTTATATACATTATATACATTCATTTAACTTACTCTTCTCCATTTTCTTATTTCACTGTATGTTTGGTCTGAGAAAACAAAAGGTTGAAGTAGAGATTCTACAGGGCAGTTGTCATAATATTTGATTGAGGATAAAAGCCTATAGGATTTATATATGAGTATTTTATTTTATCATAGTTATTTATTGATAACTTAAAATCTTTCATCCAGGCTAAGTTCATTATCCATATTATGAACTTTTGCTTTGTTAAAAAGTATATTGTCAAATTCATTCAATACTAAAATATATTGGCGCTGTTTAAATGCCTCACTATATTTGGAAAGTGAATGAGTTTCCTCAAATGATTCATCTGTTGTGTCTGAGAAATGATTCATGTTCTGGCACTTCCAGTAATGACATTTCTGGTGATTCTGATTCTGGTGATTTGTTTTTTTCTACAGTAAAAATAGACAGTATATGTCAGTGTTCTCTTGTCAAATATATGTAAAGTCTTTATTGAATAAACTTGCCTTCATCCAAATGGTCTAATTAAAGCATGTTAGATTTTCATATTAAAGAACATCTACAAGCCTATAAAATAGAATTAACTATATAAATTAAATATATTAATATAAATAATACAATTTTTAATTTTTATATAAAATAATAATACCTTAGTTTACAATATATTTGTATATTTATTGTAGACAAAATTAAATTATATAAACAAACTTATATTCATAAACAGTATCTCTTCTTGTAGATATAATCTCTCTCATAATTAAAAATATTTATATAATCCTATCAATGTTATAATATATAAATGTATAATGTTATGTATATTTATAGTTAGGTAGAGAAAATATCCTTTTAAAAACACAAGTATTTTTAGTATTGTAAGTAATGTCAGTTGCCCCTGACAGTACTTTGAGGCAAGATGAAGACAACAAACAAAACCTCCCTGAATGTTAGACTTAATGTTCAGGGCAAATAGTTACAACTCCTTGATTAAATAGCTATATAAACAGTATTTTTTTCTCTTGAATAAATCATCAAAGTTTACAAATAGTAACTGTGTACTATTTGCAGAAGCAAGGGCTGTCTAGATATTGTGCAAGTCTGATTTTGTTGACCTAGATACTCTTTCTATTTATTTTGTTATCTGCTACCATTCTCCTGTTTCCCTGCTTGGTTCTATCTATTACAAGCACACTACCTCACTTGGCCACATTTTATACCTGCCAAGTCTCTCTATTGTTTGGCTACCTCTATATCAGGACTACCACAGTATATCCCCAAGCATACTATCTGTCCCAAGAAACCTGTGTCCATAGCAACCTCACTCTGAGACCTACTAGCCTCCTAAGATCTTGCATTGCCCAAAATTACAGTATATATTATATATCCTGTATACTGTGTTTGTCCCTCATTTTTTCTTACTTATTTAAGCACTTACTAAATCGACACTTTTTTGGTAAGGTGTGTGATTCAATGTGGTTTTTCTCTGTTTCTTCCACCTTTTCCAATTTGTTTAATGCTTCAAATACTGTCTTATCAGGGGCAAAATAATAGTTATTCCCAATATTTCTTCCTTGAGCACCAACTGTTCCATAATTATAATAGTTTGTGCTTATTTGCACTTGTTGTGGTTGCTTCTGTGATAAATTCTTCTATACATAATATCAAGAATAAGTTGACTAGAATCCACTTTAAAAAAACAGAGATGTTATACTTACAAATTCTTTGATTAAAGCATCTACAACCACCTGATTTTCTTTTGATAAATTATTTAGGCATGATAAATTATTTAAGCAAAGTCAATACTTGGAGCAAATTGAACTTGTCTTGGGCATTATTCTACTTTTCTTAATTATATCTTTTTTATAAGACTCAAAGTCCCATTTAGAAACAGGCGAGTGTTTAAAATATTTGATGCTTGGTTCTTCAGATGAAAAATTGAAAATAGATACTTTTTTATGCATGATAAAGTGAATAAAGTCGTGTTAACAGAAAACTAAGATCAAAATAATCAGGAAACTGATTTTATTTATTCTTTATTCAATAGACTGACACGTTATGACGTGTGGCATATATAATAATTGACTTATATTACAGACTGTTAAGTAGTATTTAAAAGCAAAATAAATGACGTGTCCATATTGTAGTTGTATGCTGTTCCTAATAAAGTGACCCTCAATAAGCAACCACCCTTTTTCATAATTTCCAGGCTATTGTGTAATATTGGGCACTGTGATAAAAGAAAGATCTACTTGTGAGATGAAATGCTAGGCAGTTGGTCACTAGTAAGGTAGCAGGACTTGAGAACAAATGTAATGCACAAAATAAGGCGGAAAAGGGTACAGAACACAAAGACGGATTTAGATGCTTTAGGCACTTGTTCTTTATCTATTAACTTCTTTAAGCAAACGGCTGCTTCTTCAGACAGTTCAAAAATACTTAACAGTGAGCGAAAAGACGATTTTATTATTCTTTTATATATAAGGAACTTATATACCCTTTCCTCAGTTATTATTGGCCATCTAATATAATTGGTCTTTGATACTCTTGGCAACTCTCTTGCAAGATAATAAGGACGCTATCCAAAAGATGTCTCAGCTTTATTGCAACTGTTATACTGAAAAATAACATACACTATTTCTTTTATTTCATAACACTTATTTTTATATAATGTCTGAATCATCCAACACTGTAAATATCTTCACCAAGACCCTAGAGATGTATGGGAAATATACCATCTCGAGACTTGTTCAGATATCTTGTATGAAGTATTGAACCTGAACACTACCCAAGTCAAGACATATTGTATGTTCAGCATGTCTACTTCCACTATACGGAATATCTTGAAGCATCTCAATGAGACAAGGAGGTTTGGAGGTGGTGAAATGATAGTTGGGTTAATTTAACAATGAGGGTGTTGGGAGCTAGATCATAGTGAAGGGTAAGATAAACTTCAACAAGTACATCAATGTCTTGGGAGATGTCTAATGCCCTGAACTCAAGTAATCCTCTCTCATATAAACCCTGAAGTCAGTTACCACTTACAAGAAAACAATGCTAGACCTCATACAAGCAAGGCAACTCAATTAGAGAGTAGTTAACAGTATAGTAATGACTCTTTAATGGTCTTTACAATATCAATATCAATTCAATGGAGCATCTATGGGCCCGCCTCAAGAAAATCATTAGAAAGGGCATAAGAGTATATTTTACCAAATAATAGTTAGGTACTGCCCTGACGCTGAGATGGGGTAAAATATCAAAGGCAATAGACACCCTTATTGCCAGCATAAGGCGGAGATGCCAGGCCGTCATTGATGCCAAGGGTGGCCACAGTGGCTATTAATTAACCTTGTAATAAAACTTTCTTCTTGTATTTTAAACACTGTTATAGATATATACACTCCCACGTAATAAGTGACTGGAAAAAATATTAATTTCCTTTTTTTATTCTTCAAAAATAAAATAGACCTCTTTTCTTTTCTTTTATAACTTATTCAAAAAATGTCTTCAAGCAATGAAAATCAGCCAACTCTTAGCCAAGAACATGAAGATACTTCTATTAAAAGAAGGGAGCATGATATGTTTATTAGAGGTCAAATCATTGGACAATGGAAAAGATATGCTACTTATCAAGAGATTTCTGACGATCTTGATATCCCAGTGAGCACAGTGGGCAGTATTATCCAATTGTATAAGAACAAAGGCATAAATCGACCTAAATTGCGTACAGGAAGACCTGAAAAGGTTTCATCTACTTCAAAACTGGCAATTGTTTTATCTATTCGCAGAAACCCTATGCAAACAATTGCATATTATTTGAAGAATATCAATGATGCAGGCGTGGATATTTGCCATAGCACATTTGTAAAATACATGAATGAACTCGGGTTTTTTCATGCTCACCATCAAGGAAACCTGGTATGACACTTACTCATAAGCAAAGGCGATTGGAATGGTGTAGAAACAAGGTTGATTGGCCAGTGGATAGGTGGAGTAACGTCGTTTGGTCTGATGAGTCTCGTTTCACAGTTGTGGGCAACGATAAAGGAACTAGAGTGATCAGAAAAATGGGTGAGAGGTATGAGGAGCGTCATACTCAAAGGACATACAAGTATGGCAAAGGTTCAGTCATGGTTTGGGGTTGCTTTTGGCGTGGAGGTGTAGGACCTCTTGTACTCTTGGAGGGGTCAGTTGATCAAGACAAGTATGTCAATGTACTTGCCAAATACTTTCTTCCCTGGTTCCAGAGATTGTAAAAGAACCTCAATGAGACCATGCTCTTCCAAGAAGACGGTGCTCCTTGCCATACTGGAGGATATAGCAGATGGTACAAACAGGAGAGATGTATGATCGAAGGTTTTGATTTTTGGCCTGCACAAAGTCCAGATCTTAGCCCAATTGAATATGTTTGGGCTTATCTTGAAAAGAAGATCAATCCGCATCGAAAAAGCATAGCCAATGCACAACAGCTTGAACAATGCTTGCGTAGTGAATGGGAGAAGATTCCAAATGAATTTTTGGAAAATTTAGTTGATAGTATGCCAAGGAGGTGCTCCGCTGTGATGAAGAATAAAAGCTTTGCTACAAAGTACTGAGAAATATTTATATAATGAAAATGTAGATAATCATCTAAAGAACAACTGTTCCAAATCTCGTGTTATTCCATGAACTTTTTATTATGAACATCTTGGACTGATAGAAATACCTTTATTTTTCAAAAAAAAGAATTCAAAAAAAATTAATATTTTTTCCAGTCACTTATTACGTGGGACTGTAAATATATATTGAAAGTTTTATGTCTTTATCTAATGAATTCATGAAGTTATAACATTATTAAGAAAAGTATGAATTCAAAAAAGGAAATCTGTATCTGAAATGGTCGATTACATTTGTTTGATCACTTTACTTCTAGCTTGATAGATCCATGTCCAATATACTTCAGAGCTTGGAAAAATAATAATACTTTGCCTTTATTATTTAAATGCTCAATAGCATAGGCCCAAAAGTCATAAAAAGAAGATAGCTTAATTTGAAGAATCAAATATTATCAAGATTCATTAATGTCAAATAGGTTCTGGGTAAGCAACAGTCTTAATATGCCCTCTTGCGAGATTCATACAAGATGCTTATCCCGAGTCTGTTTATTAAAGTGTTGTAGAGAGAAAAGCAGCCACTCTTAACCCTTGATCACCGCTAATATACAAGGATGACCTGTGTAGTCCTTGGTCAAATCTATTAAGCAGCTGCATTAGTATAAAGCCAGAAGAGAGTGATTTGGGATACTTAGACTGAAGGGATTTTTTGTAACGCGTTAAACAATAGCAGACAAGCCAATTCTCCCGACCACTGATTGACAAAGTCAAAGAGCTATGGTCACCCCTGGGAAGGAGTCAAGTCATAAGAGAATTGTCAGACCAGAGACATTGTTTTCCAGTGTCCCCAACAACGTAGTCCTATTGTCAAACAAGCTAGATGCTTATCTCAAGTCTGTTCTGCTAAAAAAACAACTTTAATGACAAGCCAATTCTCCCGACCACTGATTGACAGAGTCAAAGAGCTATGGTCACCCCTGGGAAGGAGTCAAGTCATAGGAGAATTGTCAGACCAGAGACGTTGTTTTCCAGTGTCTCCAACAACGCAGTCCTATTGTCAAACAAGCAAGATGCTTATCTCAAGTCTGTTCATTAAAGTGTTGTAGAGAGAAAATCAGCCAATCTCAACCCTTGATCACCGCTAATATACAATGATGGCCTGTGTAGTCCTTGGTCAAATCTATTAAGCAGCTGCATTAGTATATAGGCAGAAGAGAGGGATTTGGGATACTTAGACTGAATGGATTCTTTGTGGCTGAGAAAGAATGAGCGCCTAATAAACAATATCATGTGATTCGACTGGTTTCCCTTATGATTCTAAATTGACCTGACAAAAGTAATAGGAACATTTCAAATTCAGTCCATCTTTTTTAGTTTTGTAGTTTATCTTAATAGTGCAATGACTTTATGAATCTATAAGATAGAAACACAAAACTTTCAATAAATAAAGATGGTAGTGTTGATGAGAAATAACAGTGGTTTTATTGGCAGGTTGCTTAGTAACCACTATCAGTTAATGACATTTATCACGGCCTGGCATCTCCGCCTTATGCTGGCAATAAGGGTGTCTATTGCCTTTGATATTTTACCCCATCTCAGCGTCAGGGCAGTACCTAACTATTATTTGGTAAAATATACTCTTATGCCCTTTCTAATGATTTTCTTGAGGCGGGCCCATAGATGCTCCATTGAATTGATATTGATATTGTAAAGACCATTAAAGAGTCATTACTATACTGTTAACTACTCTCTAATTGAGTTGCCTTGCTTGTATGAGGTCTAGCATTGTTTTCTTGTAAGTGGTAACTGACTTCAGGGTTTATATGAGAGAGGATTACTTGAGTTCAGGGCATTAGACATCTCCCAAGACATTGATGTACTTGTTGAAGTTTATCTTACCCTTCACTATGATCTAGCTCCCAACACCCTCATTGTTAAATTAACCCAACTATCATTTCACCACCTCCAAACTTCTTATTATCAAGGAAATTCCTAAGATCAATGGTCGTACCATATTGTCTAATAAAATCGACGACAATGTTAAGGCTCATGAGCTCCATTCTGGACTCATCAGACAAGACGACCTCCTGCCACTGCTCATGGATACAACCAACGTGCCCATGGGTCCACTGAAGTCTTGCTCCATGTTCTTCTTGGTAAGAACAGGCTTGACTACCAGATTAAATGAACTGAACTCCATCTCATCAAGGTGTTTCTTCAAAGTCCTGTCTGTGACTTTGATGGCCATGTCTGCCATGATGGCTACTTTGGTCTAGTGGGAGTTGCTCATTACTATTCTTCTCAGCCATCGGAGAGTCCAGTTGCCTTGTGATGCTTCGCGATGTATCTTACAATGGAAGCAGGCATGTTGAACATACGAGATGTCTCAGCCGGGGTATTGTTGTTGTTCAGTATTTAGTGGAGAATGGCTGGATGAGTCTTGAGGCTGGTATATTTTCCATACATCTCGGGTTTTTTGGTGAAGATGTTTAAAGTGTTGGATGATTGAGATATTATTTAAAAAAAAAAAAAAGAGTAGTAGTAGTATAAACAGAGAAAAGAATAGCGTATGTTGTTTTTGGTATAAGAATAGCTTGGAAATTTAAAGGCATCGATTACATTCTTTTGGTCACTTTATAACACTCAAAGATACTCATCTCTGATCGCTCTACTTTATATTTTAACATGTGACCGCTTGTCATTGCTCTGATAAAATTTAGGCCCATTCAAAAAATACTCAAGGTGATTCCTTTTGTAATCAACAATGTAAGTTAGATGTATAGAAGATCATCACGTACAGATTAACTGTGTAAAGGCTCATTCACGTCATTTTTTAGTATTAAATATGGCAGACGAAAGACCTGTTGTTTTCTTCGACATCTCTATTGGTGATGTTCCTGTGGGTCGCATGAAGATGGAGTTACTTTCAGACATTGTTCCAAGAACAGCTGAGAATTTTAGGTGAGCTATGGAAAAAAAACGATAATTTATTCTTATAATTACTTATATATTCTGGTGGATAACTATAGACAGCTTTGTACAGGTGAATACAAGTGAGTTAAACGTACTTGCATAAAAGAGAAAATATATTGATTGTTATATTCCTATTTTCTAGGCGCAATGGTGTGCCTCAGGGCTTCAAGAACTGTTTATTCCACAGGTAATAACAATTATTGACGCGGATACTATTGAAATGTAATAATACGCCGTATTTAGAGTGATTAAGGATTTCATGGTACAAGGTGGTGATTTTCTCAAGGGAGATGGTAGTGGCTCAATGAGCATCTATGGTGAAAGATTCCAAGATGAGAACTTCTTGATTAAACACAATCAAGCTGGGCTTCTGTCTATGGTAAATAAAAATGGACATACTACTATAAGCAAAACCCCTTCTAATTCTTTTGTTATTATTAGGCAAACTCTGGACCTAATACCAATGGATGTCAGGTAAAGAACAGAAAAAAATCAGTAATTCATTTTGAATCTGTATAGTTTTTTATTACTTGTGATAAATGTGAATTTTTGGATGGAAAGCACGTTGTATTTGGTCGTCTTATTGATGGTTTGCTTACGTTAAGAAAGATTGGTAAGAGTGAATAAGCTTTAGTATATAATACACCCAACTAATGACCGCCTTATCTCTTATAGAAAACGTAACTACAGGTCCTAACAACCGACCTAAACTGCCAGTAAAAATCACTGGTATGTTAACTTGTGTGGGTCTTTTAGTCTAAAAAACTCATTGTGATGGTTATCTATAGAATGTGGAGAAATGTAAAGGAGTTTTTCAAGGTACCAAAACAAGCTTGTCTGGTGTACATTCTTTTTTTTTTCGAAAACACAAAATGGTATAAGTACTACTAAGTTACTATAATAAAATTCATTATTAAGCAGTTCAGCTGTGTGTTTGTTGAAAAAAGTCGACCAGCTATACACCGAATGGTGTTATGACTGCATATAGGCTCACGGTCGTCGGTATTCATCTTAAATACACTACATTAATCTTTGACATGAAGCTATGTCTTTAGGTTTTCCTAAGCAATGCTTTTCATACAATAGTGCTTCTTGTAAAGATATACTGGATTATTGTTCAAAAAGCAGAGGCAAAGGGTGTGCTTGGCAAAATAGAAAGTATATTCTTCAACTTGTAAATGCTTACTTGTATGCTTACTTGTAAGGATTAGGGTCGAGGTAGGGGAAAGAAGCAGAGGTACTAGGTGTTGTGCGTCGGGGACAGGTAGGGAGAACAAGAAGAGAACAAAGGTAAGAGACAAGAAAATACAAGGACAGAGTACGGGTAGGGAACAGATATCAGGATATCGTTTTATTTTAACAATTCATCGAGTATTTATACAAGAGTGTTCTATACTGCGATCTAATTCTATATTATTTAATAAACAATCTAATGATTAACAAAAAGCCAAGAACAAAGATAAGAGCGGGAAAAGAGAGACTTGTAATGTTTGGGACTAATGGTAGAATAATGAGTTCGTCTGGGACAAAACTATTGTTGATGCCCAAATTACTTTCATAATTTGCCAAGAACGAACTAGTCATTACATTACTTATATGCTTTTCTATCCTCACATTATCTATCTATTTTTCATGGCTATTCAAGGGCATGTGTAGTCATCCTGTTTCTATAGTTTCTATATCATGTATGCTATAGGCGTAGTAGGTAGTTTAGGCTTGAGAGGTGAAGTACAAATCTTAGTGACAGTAAAAACACAGTGGGTCCTTATGCTTCAGGGGAAACACCACTCTATTTCCGATATTATAAACAAGAGAAATATAATATTGTTTCAATATAACCTGTGATTACCCAAATATGAACACTCCTTTATTTCAAATTAGCATTTTCTACTTATCAATTAGATAGTAGCTTAGAAATATCAGTATAAATACTTATCTAACTGTCTTAAATAAATCAGCATTCTGATATCAGCTATCAGCTTATACTATACACTATATCTTGTCTTCTACGCACAACACCTAGTACTTTCCTCCTACTTGTTTCCAGTGATCCCTTATATAACCTGACTGGTGATGATATACTCTTTTGGAAAACATACTATTGTGAAATAGGAAAATGCCAACATCATTATAAAAATCATACAGTAGTATAAAAAGTGTAGTCTCTACAATTTTAATAAAGGACCTTTGTGTGATTATTGAGAAAAATAGAAAATAAAATGATTAAACAAAGATCCTTTTTATTGAGTAAAGAGCAGTTCCTTATTTATTCTTTATGTGGATGCTTATCCTTCAATGACATTCTACCTTTTGATAGCTAATTATTAGTCCATGTTATGGCTTATTAATAAATGCAACTGTATAGTTAGTGTAGATGATCTATCCAGTGGTAGATTACATAGTTGGGTGTTTTATCCAAACTAAAGAATAAAGAGACTGAGTGATGACAGGACTTTATCCAAGAATAGATTGCTTTTATTTAGTGGGATATACAACTCTTTATATACTAATCAACTGCTATAGTTATGCTTATGTGTCTCCTATGGTTGAGTCTACACACATGACCCTAATTACTTATCAGTATTGATGCAATTGACTTGTACTACTTATATTAGACATGTCTCTGTATTGACCCTGGATACAACATTGGGGCCTTATGGCTGGTTCATTGAATAAGCACTCTATTATAGAATTATCAGTTATGTGTCTTTACTCAATTGACTCTGATAGGCCAATATTGTTCTATTAGGATTATTAATGAAGATGGCTCTTGTTAAGTGTTCAATGGTACAATGAGCTAAGAAGGTGATCAGTAGTTATGACCAATTGGTGAGATGATACAGAGATGTACCATTTTACTTGTTTGAAAATTGTTTAAAAGTATTATATCTCCAATTATTTATAGAATATCTTAGGCTTAATTTTAAATAAATAAAAGGTTTCTAATTACATAATTGTTTTATAAATTAAATTGAGGTAATAAAAATATTATTTAAATCATAAAAATATAGTAAGCTTATAACTATTAATTACATTTAAAGCTAAAATAAACTTGAGGTACTCTTGAGATAAAAAGCCTTTGAGGGCTTGGGAAATAGAAGGATGAACTTTTGGGTAGAGAAAGATAGTTTATTCTGTATGTATAAGTCTGTATATTTATACTACTCTAATTCTATAATCTCTATGTAGCTATTATGACTAACTGTTATCAAGTACTGCAGGTAACAGTACAGTAATCCTTACAGCTAATAACTAACATTTAGTCTGTGGATATTGACATAGCAATTGTTACAGCTAATGACTTGGTATTTGAGTCAGCAACAACGGAAGAATGTTTATCTTCTTTTGGAACTCCGGAGAGTGCCAGGCTCACAACAAAGCTGATTTGTATATTTAAAGTTCAAGGTCAAATAAATTCTCTCAAGAATTGTATGAGACCGTTGGAAACAAAATAGGAATAAATGTGCTTTATCTTCTTTTTATTAAAGCTCAGAGCAATTTTTCAAAGTATAAGTAAAAGCTTTTTTGAGCTATTGTTAAGTTAATCTTCTTTTTTGCTTGGTCATTACTACATTAATTGGTTCATATACTCTTATTATTACAAATGTCTACCAAAGAAAGTATCCAGGCTTTGCAACAGCAAATTGCTTTATTGTGCAAGGTGGTTTTGGCTCTTGGCCAACAGCAAGCTCCCCAGGTGTCTCCCCAGGCTGAATCTATGGTTGCCAACATGCCAGCACAGGCAGTAGATGGTCCTGTTGCTTTACATCTTTTCCCAGTTTGTCCTTCTTATGAATGGACTCTGTGATTATTCAGACAAGTAGAAAGTAACAAGACTGAACAAAGATAATTTTTATTAAGTGAAGAGTGGTTCATTATTTATACTTTTTTGTGGGTGCTTATCCTTCAGTGGCATTCTACCTTTTGGTAGTTAATGATTAGTCCATGGCATAGCTTATTGATAGATGCAACTGTATGGTTGGTGTAGATGATTTATCCTATGGTAGTTTACATAGGTGTAGCCTTATGGTTGGTTCATTGAATAAGCACACCATTATAGAGCCATCTATTATGTCTTCACTTTTAATTGCCTTTGATAGGTCTTATTTAATCCACTAAGGATTTATAGATAAAGGCAGCTCATTAAGTGTCCAATAATAATTTGAGCTTAGAAGGTTGATTTGTAGTTATGACCAATCAGTGAGATGATACAGAGATGTACTATGGTACTTGTGTGCACTCAAGCTTTCATAGAGTATTCTGAATGTCACAGCATACTACTCATGTTGACCAATTCATGAAGAATCTTTGGATTGAAGTTGGAACATGACAGACTCCTTCAGAGTTCTTGAATGAACAGTTTGGTTTGGATTGTCCATTGCACACTTCCCCTCTTGGAAGAAGAATCCCAGAAATGGGTAATCAAGTCCTACCCTAGTATTGTGGGAATAGACTACAAGGTGCCTTCTACTCTACCTGAGGTTGAGAAGAGAATGAACAAAGGCCAACAGAAGGAAGATAGGTCTCTCAGGAATATGCAGTACATGCTCTCTGCCTCTTTATGCCCCCTGGATATTCTCATTCATGAACTTACCTTGGCCAAACTCAACAACCCAAATATGGAATGCTATGCCAAGATGCTACATGATCATAGGGAGTTGCTCCTTCATTCATGTGCCGCCATTACACAATCTTGCAATGAGATTGCCACTAGAGCCTTCAACCCTGCCTTCTCAGCAAAGACCAATGATGCACATAACTACACTATGTCCAGTGCAGATTTACAGGCTATGCTCTCTAGACAAACAGCAGTCAACAAGGAGTACCATGAGGCCAGCACACACAAGCCCCCTAGACAATTCAACAGTTACACTGGTTCCTCTGATTCTTCTGGCCCCCCTGAAATGTCTTCACAGTTTTTTTCAATTTGGTCTGTCTTCTCAGCAGGGTGGTTACAAACACAGTAATGCCCAGAATGGCAACAGCTGTCCCCATTACCAAAACAAGCCCAAGGACAGTGCAATGGCCAACCAGCACAAAGGTCACTACAACAGCAACAATCCCTTCAGGAAGCCCCAGCACCAGTAATTCCTTCAACAGAAGGCAAAGTGGGTGGGCAACTCAGCCAGCTTGCTTCACATTGGACCACACTTTCTACCAACGCATGGCTACAAAACACAATTTCTCAGGGGTTCAACATCCCCTTCCATGCTTTACCCCCTCTTTCTTACAAACCAACTCCAATCATTGCATACAATGCACAACAGTATGTTCTCCTGGAGACAGAAATACAACAACTACTGGCAAAGAATGCAATACAAACAGTATCAGAACAAGAAGTACAGAAAACTCCAGGCTTCTACAGCTCAATGTTTGTCATTCCCAAGAAGGATGGAGGCTCCAGGCCAGTGTTCAACCTCAAGAAGTTGAATCAGTATGTCAACGCCCCTCATTTCAAGATGGAGACACTCAAAGAAGTCTCACTCATGCTCCACCCCAAAGACTACCTGACATCCATCAATCTTTCAGATGCTTTTCTCCACATTTCTGTGCACCCAGACTCCTGCCCTTTCTTATGCTTCCAATGGAAATTGCAGGTGTACCAATGGTGTACTACCCCTTTTGGTCTTTCAGTGGTTCCATGGTTGTTCACAAAGGTAACCAGGCCCATGCTGGAGTGGACTTGTACCCAAGGAATAAGAGTATTGAGCTATCTTGACAACTGGATTATTGCATCAGAATTGCCCCAACAGGCCTCTCTCCACACAGAGATGGTAGTCAAGAAACTTCAACAGTTAGGATGGTTAGTCAACCTCAATAAATCAGACCTACAGCCCAAGCAAGTACTGGAACACCTAGGCTTCTCATTGGATACAACTACAATGATGGCATCTCTGCCAGGCAAGAAGCTGAGAGACATACAGAAATCCATCCAGCAGATATTGAAGTCCCCCTCCCAGACACCCCAAATAGTCCACAGCCTGACCATGCATCTCAAAGCAGCAACATTTGCAATCTTCCCTGCCCATCTGTACACTCAACACCTCCTACAATTCAAGAACATTCATGTTCATACAGAGAAGGATTGGGATGTCCTGCAGACAATGGATCAGAACTGCATAGTGGAGTTGAAATGGTGGCTCAACAACCTCAAGAACTAGAATGGGAGATCCTGGATCCCCACCACACCATCAGAGACCCTATATATGGATGCCAGCAATACAGGATGGGAATGCAGCTGGAAGAACCACTGTGCCCATGGATTCTGGACAGCAGAGGAGATGAACTACTCAATCAATTGGAGGGAGCTGAAGGCAGCCCAGTTAGCCCTACTGACATTCCCACAATTGAAGAATACCACTATCTTGATCAGGACAGACAATACAACCTCACTCTCCTACATCAACAAGCAAGGCAGGACAAAGTCCTTGGACCTGATGAACCTGGCCATGACCCTGTGGAAGTGGTGTCTCAAGAACAATCTGTCCATCCAGGCACAACACATCAAAGGACAGCAAAACGTAGTGGCAGATTTTGAATTCAGGAAGACATTTACCAAGAATATGTGGCAAATCAAGCCCTCAAGCTTCAATTTGATTCAGAGAACATGGGGCCCTCACTCAATAGACCTGTTTGCAGATTGCACCTCCCACCTCCTTCCAAAGTATGTATTGTGGATGCCAGACCCAGGAGCAATACACACAGATGCATTCACCATGAGCTGGTCTCAGTGGAAGAATCCCTACATCAATCCACCTTAGAATCTGATCACCAGAGTTCTTGCAAAATTGATAAGGGAAAGAATCCCATTAGCTACAGTAGTAGTGCCATTCTGGCCAAGTGCCCTCTGGTTCCCCATGATCCAGGCTATGGCTCAAGCACCTCCACTGTTCCTCTCCCACCAGCACATTCAGACAACCACACCAACAACACCATGGCCACTACAGCACACCTGGATGCTATCCATTTGGAGACTCTCAGGAACAAATTTACCAACATCAGCCTAGTGCCTGAAACAGCAGCAATGCTCATGCACCAGTATACTTCCAATAACACAAACAACAAAGGGTACTGCATTTACCAAAATGCTTTCATCAAATGGGCCCTCCAACAGCATCCCCCAGTTTTGATATCTCAATTCTTGGTGCAAGACCTCATCAATTATCTTTCTTCCTTACACAACAACAGACAGCTAAAAGTTGGTACATTGCAAATGGCCAGGTCTGCCATACTGCACCTCAATTTGACTCAAGAACCTATTTGTGAGCATGCACTTTTGCAGATGTTCTTCAATGCTCTGAGTCACTTGGCACCACCTGTTTCCCTGCACAAGCCAACCATAGACATGAGTCCATCCATTGAGTATGCTCAAGGAATCTCTTCTTCTGTGGATACTTCATTCTCCCTGTTATAGCAAAAACTGGCTTTCTTACTAGCAATGGTTGCTTTTCTCAGACCTTCAGACCTGGAAAGAATTCCCTTTTCTTCCTGTATTATCAAAGATGACTGTCTCTTGTTCTCTGTGGTGGCTCCCAAGGAAAGGCAAAAGAAACAGGCTATCATCAAGCCATTTACAGTACACTCACACTCCAACCTTTCTCTTTGTCCACTTGTCTGCTTCTCTTGTCTAAGAGATTACCCTTTGGTTTCTACTCCAAGGTCACAAGACTCAACATTATTCATAATCTCACCAGTCAAACATGCTCCTGTCAAGGCCACCACTATCTCCACCTGGTTATGTAGATTTATCAACAAGTCTACAAAAGACAAGGTTTCCATTTGCTCTATTGCCTCTTCCTGTGCACTGGCACAAGGTATTGCCTTGGATGATATTGTGACTCTGGGCAACTGGACTTCCTCAACAACCTTCCACAACCACTACAAGCATCAACACATGACAATGGTGGATTTTACTTTTGCTGTTCTCTCAGGTTCCTCTACTGCTCTTTCTGAGCCAGAAGATAATTTTCATGATGCTATGGATACAGTGGATGACAATGAAGAGTTTTTTGATCTGGATTAGCACATTTATTCCTATTTTGTTTCTGACAGTCTCATACAATTCTTGAGAGAATTTATTCAACCTTGAATTGTCTATTTAGACCAGAGGAAACAAAATAGGAATAAATGTTCCCCACCCACCCCATTCATTCTTATTATTTTGTATCATTCATTTCCCTTTATTTATTATTATTTATTCATGACTGAGCTCAATTTGATTAACTTAACAATAGCTCAAAAAAGCTTTTACTTATACTTTGAAAAATTGCTCTGAGATTTAATAAAAAGAAGATAAAGCACATTTATTCCTATTTTGTTTCCTCTGGTCTAAATAGACAATTATATGGATGTTTAGTATATTTATAAAAATAAAGATCATATTAGCATGATTACTTTTAAAACGTTATTCTTTGTACTCAAACTTTCATAGAGTATTCTGAATGTCACAGCACACCACTTGTGTTGAACAATTCATGGAGAACCTTTGGATTGAAGTTGGAACACAACAGTCTTGTTATTCTACCTGTCCAAATAATCTCAAGTAAAATAATCAACACAAATCTACTTTAAAAAAAAATTCTTGACAAGAACAGTATCAAAATAAATGTTCCTAATCTTTGAAAGAGAAGATAGTGAAACTATGCCCATTACAGGGGTCGAACCTGTGACCTTGGCGTTATTAGCACCACGCTCTAACCAACTGAGCTAAACGGGCATTTCTCTTTCTGCTAAGCAAAATTGTAATTCTATCCAAATTTGAAAATCATCCATCCATCAACATCACCCACCTCCCCACCTACTGTCCAAGTTTCAGGTCATCACCACTTGAATAGCAGTAGATACACCATGTCTTTTGGGAATACCCACCAACAGTTGCTGCAGTTGCAGCAAAACACAGCTGCTCCCTCCCAAGCTGACATTATTTCAGTGTTGACTTTGCTCTCCAATGAGATAAATCAGGTCAGACAGCAGAATCACCACCAGCAGCAAAAGCTTGATGCTTTTGAGAGACTCCTGGAAGAAAAATCAAGACTGCAAGGGACAGTCAAGGCCCTGGAGGCAGAGATCAGTGCCCTCAAAGCAGCAGCAGCATCACCAACAGTCCCAGCCCCCACCAATGTCCTGACACCAAAGGAAACACAGACACCAAAGAGTAGAGCAACTGATCCACTACAAGGTCTGCCTACTGTCAAAGACTCTTCTTGGGCCACAGTGGCCAAAAAACATGCCAAGGCTTCTGTCAAGAGGTCACAGCCTTCAGAGAGATGTGTTGCTGCTGCAACAAGAGCCTTCACTGTCTCAGTAGGTGAACAAGGGTACAACTATGCGTACATCCCCCGTGGAAGATGCATGAACTGTCCAGAAGTGCATAAGCTCCTCAGAACCCTTGGCTTTGATACTGGACACATCCTGGAAGTCTGTTTCCCTGACAGATCTGTCATTGGCCTGTTGGTGCACCTTCAGTATGAGCCAGAAGTGCTGTCTCTCTTGGAAAAGGCTGGCATCACCACCTACAAGGACTTTGATCCTACAGCACCAGAGCACCTTGCTGATCCCAAATATGCAACACTGTCAAAAGAGGACCTGGCCTCAGAAGCCATCCACCTGCATGAGAGCAGATGCCTCCAGGCCATTGCCTACATGTGCCCCCACACAGCCTTCTCTGTGGCCACAGCATTTGCTGAGGTAGGATGGATTGAAGAATCCCAGATCCCTGAGAACCCCAACAAGAGGAAGCAGTACCAGGACAGAGATAGGGCATCAACAGCATTTAAGGCACCACAAACAGATGAAGAAATGCTAGATGCCTCAGAAGAAAACACAACTTATGAATAGAGTCTCTCTGGGACTCTGGAATGCCAATGGACTTCAACAGTCTTTGGTACATGACATTATGCAACACACACACTCATTTACTATGCTCTTCATCACAGAAACATGGCTCCTTTCTCCCTCACTCCTCCCCACATCATGGACACAGTTCCACACTTATGGTAAGCCAGTGGTAGGCAACTACTGTGGTTCCATGGGTATCTGTGCTCTCATCTCTCCCCTATGCCCCTATTATGTCACCCATATCCCTATGCCCACCCCCTATGCCCTTGGAGTCCAACTTGGATCCATTAGAATTGTATGCCTTTACCTTCCCCCCTCCCTATCCACAGAAGAAGCCCTAGAGGTTCTCAATACCATTCCTTTGAACAATGACACCCTGATCTGTGGAGACCTCAATGTATGCCTTGGTGATCATGTTGGTGATCATGCATCCAACTCCAGAGGAAATGCCTTGCTTTTTTGGATGGAAGAATGAGGCCAGGCAGTCCTGAACTCTTCTCTTACATTTGGTCAGCCTACCTACATCTCATTCAGGCAACAGCAGCAGCTTAGTAGCATCATTGATCTCTTCATCACCAACACACCACTTACCAATACATGCATAGAGGTTGATACCAAGCACTCACTGAACTCTGATCATAGACTTCTCACTTTGTCTTTTGATTATGATCTCTCTGACTTTCACCTCTCACCACCACCTCTCAGAAGACTATGGAAATTGTCTAGATTGAAGGAGCCTGACGTTGGTAAGCTGTATGCACACCATTTCCAGACATTGTCACAAAGTCTTAGCACAGAGCTAGCAGCCTTAGTAGCCTCTCTACCAAGATCAGAGCCTCCCATTGACCAGTTGACTGAGCACTTTAACAATAACGTATACAAGGCACTTGATCTCTCTGTTGGTAGCAAACGTCCAAGACCCACACACTGGAAGGCCTTTTGGTCTACATCACTACAGGAGGTAGCTGACCTGAGAGATAGACACTACAGAAGATGGAGACGTGCTGTTGGCCTTGACAAAGTCTACTGGTGGGAGAAGCACCAAGCAGCAGTAGCATCATTTAGAAGTGAAGTGCAGGCTGCCAAAAGAAGAGCATAGCATGCCTTCTGTCAGGCAATGGAGAGAGACTTTGCAAAGACAAGCTCAAAGATCAAGCAGCTGAGACAATGTAGGCAGAAGCAGACCATATACCAGCACCTTGATGGACCAGAAGCAGCTGCCACAGCAATGGGAAGACACTTGGAGACTGTCTACAGTGGAGGTATTCTGCCTGAAGTAAGACAACCTGCACCAGCACCACCATTACCACAGCTACCTTTCTCTGCTAGCAATGCACCTTTGACTTCAGCAGATATATTACACTGGATTGCCTTTCTGCCATCTCAAAAAGCACTAGGTTCAGACCACATCAGAGCAGAGATGATCAAGTCCATCAAGTTTGTGATTGCACCTGTTCTGTCTAACTTGTTTACAGTTTGCTGGCAATGGGCCTATGTCCCCTCACCATGGCGCCAAGCACAGGTCTTTCCTATCTACAAGAAGGGTAGTCCAGATGATCCTGCCAACTATAGGCCTATTTCTCTTACCTCAGTAGTGAGAAAGCTGTTTGAAATGTGTCTTGCACCCATGTTGCATAAGTTCTCCCTGCCTCTGGACATGGCCCAAGGTGGTTTTAGACCAAGAAGAGGTGCTCTTGACCAGACCCTGTGCCTTCACAGTATCATCAGCCAGCACTACGAACAGCATCACAAGTACCCAGTAGTGGCCTATCTGGATATCAAGGCAGCTTATGACACAGTTGACCATAGACTAATATGGAATGCTCTCAAAAAGAGAAACACCCCACCTGCTTTCCTGGCACTTCTAGTCAACATGTTTGATGAGGTCTCCATCAGTGTTCTACTGAGCAACTATGTCTCTCCTGCTTTTGTCCCTGTGACTGGAGTGCTTCAGGGATCAGTGCTAAGTCCTCACTTGTATTCTATATACATTAACTCTCTTCCAGCTGCCTTCAGGTCTATACCTTTTGTACATTCTCCAACAGTTGTCTCATCTACTTCACCATCTTCACTGAGAGAGTACAACTACTTACTAGATGCATCCAATGCTCTACCAGAACCAAGACCAACAGTCATCAACTCTCTCTTCTTTGCAGATGACATAGCCATCATTGGTAGTCCCCAGGAAGTCCAAAGCATGCTGCAAGTAGCAGAACAACACTCACTGTCTCTGGGTTTCAGATGGAGTCCATCAAAGTGTGCAATAGTCCAACAAGACCCACTAATCAGAACAACCTACACTTTGTATGGAGAGGTAGTGCCACTTATCAATGAATTTATCTACCTAGGCATGCCATTTAGAGCCCATGGTATAAACCCAGCCTCCATCCCAGTGCACAGACAGCCAGGTGCTCTGTTAGCCATGTCAACATTGCATGCAGTTGGTGCCTCTTGTTCTGATTTTTCTCTGCTTCTGAGCACACATCTCTACAAGACCTTCATAAGGCCCAAGTTCAAATATGGCCTGGCCATATCTACATTGAAGAAGAAGGATGTCAAGGCAGTAGAAAAGATCCAAGACAGTGTCTGAGAATGATCCTAGGAGGTCATCCTACCAGCTCTACAGTGGTACTGAAACACATCAGTAACTTACAAAGCATACAGTTTCAAATGGACACACTCCAAACAAGATTCTGTATTTGTGCCAGAACTCTTCCATCCCACTGTCTCCTTACTCTCCTGTCAGATCAACAACAAGGCCAGTCTCCACTGTTGCCCCTACAAAATAACCCACTGTACAGATCCCTGCCTGAAGAGCCTCTCAACACTGATGCTAAACTGAAGGCATATCTAGAAACACAACGTCAACTGCATTTTGACAGATTCATAGCAGCAACAGACCAGGTTCTGATCAAGGCCTGTAGACCAACCATTGGGGTGGACCCTATTCTGTACCTTCCTGCTGCCAGGCATGACAGAAGCAGACTTGTTTGTTGGAGAATGGGGTGGCTCCCTGGAAAGCCTAGGCCATGTCAATGCAGTGATGCTGAACATACATCCAGAAGACACCTAAGAATCTGCCCATTTGTCCCAGCACATCTTTGGTCATCACTACCACCTGCACCACCACTAAGTCACCCAGTTGACCATGCAATCTCTTGTCTTCCTCTCTCTTCTTCTGCCTGTCCTTCCTTTTGGGTCCCTCTTCTGACAATCCTATGGCATTTTGACTAGCTGTGCAATCCAGAGGGAGATTACAGTTCTGACCCCAGTCCTGGCTTGGTGTGGAGTATACAAGCAACAGCAATTCATGATTGAACAGTGTTGTGTTCCAACTTCAATCCAAAGATTCTCTATGAATAAGTCAACACAAGTAGTGTGCTGTGACATTCAGAGTACTCTATGAAAGCTTGAGTGCACACAAGTAACATAGCACATCTCTGTATCATCTCACTGATTGGTTGTAACTACAAATCACCTTCTAAAGCTCAGTGTACTATCAGACACTTAACAAGAGCCATCTTCATTAATAATCCTAACAGAACAATATTGACCTATCAGAGTCAATTGAGTAAAGACTCATAATAATTAATGGTTTCAATAATGGAGTGCTTATCCCAGGAACCAACCATAGGGTTGAATCTAATAATACTACAACTAAGTAAAACATATGAGCCAACCATAAGGTGGCAGTTATTAATACTACCATAAGGTAGTAATATAGACACCAACCATAGGGTCAAAGAGAGTGAATTCTACCATAAGGTAGAATGTCCCCACCAACCATTTAGTTGTAATTGTGAAGCAGCCATAAGGTTGACTATCATAACTACCATAAGGTAGAAGCCACTGAAGGATAAGCACCCACCAAAAGTATAAATAGTGAACCTTTCTTTACTCAATAAAAATTATCTTTGTTCAGTCTTGTTAATCTACCTGTCCAAACAATCTCAATGATAACCATGTTTAGCAATGTTGAATTTTTGACAATCAGGGTAACTCTTGACTACTTGTAGAGCATCTTCCTTTAACTTTGTCCAGTGAATTCCTTCACTATGTAAAGTTGTTACGATTGCTTGTGAGCCACAATGTCCTTCAAGATGTGTATTGAGCAGTAGCTGTTGACGTTCTTCAGGTGCTGGTGTGATTAGATCTTCAGGGATCATCATGCATGCAGTCATGTTTAAGGTAAGACTTTTGTCAGTGGCATGAGTAGAATTAGAATTGTTGAGGTTTTTACCCCCCACCAGTGTTATTTCGTTTTTGAAGAGACATGATAATATGTCTGGCAGTATGTTTTGTATACCAGGTCTGTGAATGATCTTAAAGTTGTAATCCAGTATTGTGTCTAACCATTGGATCATCATAGGGTTTGAAATGGGTTGTGTGTGGATTTAAGTAAGCACCTTGTGGTCTGTAAACAGAGTGAAAGGGTTACCCCATAAGAATGGATGGAACTCTTTAAGAGCAAACACTATAGCAAGTAATTCTTGTTTAGTAGTAGAATAGTTCTTTTCAGATGTGGACAATGCACAAGCCATGAATCCAATATGTTGCATGTTATTGTTGATTATCTGGTAAAGAATGGCACCAATGGAATAATTGCTAGCATCAGTGGCCATGAGAAATGGTTCCTCAAGGTTGGGATGGTACAACACTGGGGCAGATACAAGTAGCTGTTTTATTTTGCTAAATGCACTGTCCTGAGTGTGATCCCAGACTTTGTTGGTGAGTTTACCCTCAAAGCACAGCTTGTCAAGTGGAGCTGTTACTTCAGAGAGGTTGGGCAGGTACTTCCTGAAATAGTTCACTAAGCCTAAGAAGCATTGAATGTCTTTTCCTGTTGTTGGCTTTGGCCAAGAAAGTGCATTTGAGACCTTGCGGGGGTCAAGATGTGAGCCTTTTGCATCCACACAGAATCCTAGTAAGTAAACTGTGGTCTGTGCAAAGTGACATTTATCTGCATTGAGGATAAAATTGGCTTGAGTCAACTTCTGTATTATATGTTGTACATAGCTGATATGTTCTTCATAAGTCTTGGAGAAGATGATAATGTCATCTACAAAGGCAAGAGCATATGGTATACCTGCTAGGATTGAGTTGATAACTCTTTGGTAGCATGAGGCAATATGTTTGAGTCCAAATGGACAGCCACAGAACATGTATTGTGTACCTTGGAAGGTAAAGGTTGTCTTCACACAATGAGGTTCATAGACTTAGAATCTGTGGAAAGCTTGTTATAGATCCAGAGTAGAGAAGATAATAGAACCTTGTAGTTGATCAAATATTTTGTCAATTTTTGGGATAGGCTGTTTGTCATTGGACTCCAAGATAGAGTTTAGTAGACGTGGATCTAAGCATGGTCTATAGCCTGTTGGATTTCCTTGTAGGTCTTTCTTAGGTACAATAGTAAGTGGAGAGTTCCATTCAGAATTGTGAGGTGCACATTGAATTACTTTGTCCCTTAACCATGTATTGATGTGTTCTTGCATTACAGGTATTAACTTGAGAGGGATTCTGTAAGGTGCCCTATAAGCTGTTTTGTTTGGCTTTGTCTCCAAGTGAATAGTGGATTCAGGAAGAGTACAAAAGCTGTTTTTAGGGATTTGAGCATTCTGATCAAGATTGGATTTGATAGAAGCTGCAAATCTAGCTTGTTCATTTTGGTTACCATAAGGAGAGTTGTTTGGTTCAGGTGTATCATTGTGATTATTCAGACAAGTAGAAAGTAATGAGACTGAACAAAGATAATTTTTATTAAGTGAAGAGTGGTTCATTATTTATACTTTTTTGTGGGTGCTTATCCTTCAGTGGCATTCTACCTTTTGGTAGTTAATGATTAGTCCATGGCATAGCTTATTGATAGATGCAACTGTATGGTTGGTGTAGATGATTTATCCTATGGTAGTTTACATAGGTGTAGCCTTATGGTTGGTTCATTGAATAAGCACACCATTATAGAGCCATCTATTATGTCTTCACTTTTAATTGCCTTTGATAGGTCTTATTTAATCCACTAAGGATTTATAGATAAAGGCAGCTCATTAAGTGTCCAATAATAATTTGAGCTTAGAAGGTTGATTTGTAGTTATGACCAATCAGTGAGATGATACAGAGATGTACTATGGTACTTGTGTGCACTCAAGCTTTCATAGAGTATTCTGAATGTCACAGCATACTACTCATGTTGACCAATTCATGAAGAATCTTTGGATTGAAGTTGGAACACAACAATCATGGATAACATTCTTTACTATTGCTTTCTTGTTTGGATGTCTTACTGCTAAATTGGTTATTTGAATATTCAATTTGGGCATTAAGTCTAATCCAATGACTACATTTGTATTAAAGGATAAAGGAAGAACTTCAAAGACATGGGATGTGTTGATGATTGAGTCATCATTATCTCTGTATGTAATGCTTAGTGCTTTTGAAGTTGTACCAATGTGTTTTGTTTTATTGTTGCTAGTGGCTAGTATTATAGTTCCTGAGACTTTTTTGTTTATGTTTATTTGGTTTTTATTGGCAAATACTACATTGATAGAACTAAAGGAAGCACCAGTGTCCAGGAGGGCAAAGGTTTCTATTTGTTCTATGATGATAGGTATACACAAAGAATGGTTAGCTTTTGCTTCATTCTGTTTGCCAATTTTTTGCTTACAATCAAAGTTCATGGGAAGGCTGTTGTATTCAATGTCCATATTTGTGTTATCTTCTTGGAGCTGTGCCAAGGTAGATGTTTTTTTTTGAGTTATGACTTTTTGCATGGAATCTTCTAGCAGAGCAAAATGCTTTTGTTGGACCATTATTCTTCTTGTTGCATTTGCAGATGGCTGTGTGCAAGGGAGACCAAGGGACATTGTCTGTGCATCAGAAGCACACAGAAGACAAGACAGGAGAAGCAGAGGTTGGAGCTGGGAATGGGGACTTGATGTTGGCTTTGGCCAGGATACGCTTGTAGGCATGGCATTGCTCACTAGAGTGGCTGCCATTGCCATGGATTTTGCAATATGCCTTCTGTTTGAAGGTAGAGGAGCTTGCTGAGAGCTTGCTCAGGTTGAGACTACCTCTTTTGTTTGCAGGATTATGAATTGAATTTTTTACACCACTGACAAATGTAGACTTAACAGGAGGCTCTGCTTGCATATTGCCTTTGAGATTAAAGATATTGGAAGATACCACATTGCAGGCAATGGTGGATACTTTTACCACCAAGTCTTGTTGGTGGAGTGGCATGCTCATCAAGGACTGAGAGACTTCTCTGAACAGTTGTTCAGGCAATGCTTGTTTGAACAGGGTAGCAGCCTTGAGATCATCCTGCCACTGGGCTGCACATCTGATTCTCTAGAACCAGTCAGTAAAGGCTTCAATAGATTCATTGGGCAGCATTTTCATGGTTACAAGCTGGTCAAGGTGGCTAAGGGTGTGTGTGACATCCTGCATAGTGTAAGTTCTTTTTACAATTTGTTTCACCTCTTCCCATGAAATGTTTCTGTCTTTAAGGTTTTCATTAAACCAGGATTGTTGGTCATGGTTCATCTTGATAGGCATGAGTCTTGCCCAGTGTTGGTCCAATGCTAGCCCATTGGATGTTACAATGAGTGCAAAGGTGTCCAGAAGGTCTTCTACTGAGTCTTGCAACTCAGCATTATCCTTCCACTGGTTTCCAAGCCATTGCCATACAGGGAGGTCAGAAGGGATCAAGTGGTTGGCCCTGACTGCTGCACTTGCTTGCTGGTTTCCCTGGGACACAGCTGGGATGGGCACAGGTGGAGAACAGAAAGCATTAAGCTCATCAAGGTAATGGATACACTTGGCTATCTTGGTTGCTTCTTTGTGCAGGGCAGAGAGCTGGTCTACTAGGAGACAGCTAGTCACAGCAGTTGCAAATCTGCCAGAGACTTCCTGCAGTTGGGCCCAAAGTACAGTAATGGGATCCTCTTGACTTGCCTGTTCAACATCCACAATTTCAGATGGTTGAGGGGTAGAGGTAGCCTCAGGTTCCACTTGCTCAGAAAAGGTAATGTCCATGGCAAACATAGGGGAGATCATGGACTTGATGGATTCAGTAGGGATGTTGGACATATTTAGAAGAAAGTGAAGATAAGGTTTTTTTTTTAAAAAAAATAGAAATAGAGATTGGGTTTGCAGAATTCATTAAAAAAATGAGATTGTTTGGACAGGTAGATTAACAAGACTGAACAAAGATAATTTTTATTGAGTAAAGAAAGGTTCACTATTTATACTTTTGGTGGGTGCTTATCCTTCAGTGGCTTCTACCTTATGGTAGTTATGATAGTCAACCTTATGGCTGCTTCACAATTACAACTAAATGGTTGGTGGGGACATTCTACCTTATGGTAGAATTCACTCTCTTTGACCCTATGGTTGGTGTCTATATTACTACCTTATGGTAGTATTAATAACTGCCACCTTATGGTTGGCTCATATGTTTTACTTAGTTGTAGTATTATTAGATTCAACCCTATGGTTGGTTCCTGGGATAAGCACTCCATTATTGAAACCATTAATTATTATGAGTCTTTACTCAATTGACTCTGATAGGTCAATATTGTTCTGTTAGGATTATTAATGAAGATGGCTCTTGTTAAGTGTCTGATAGTACACTGAGCTTTAGAAGGTGATTTGTAGTTACAACCAATCAGTGAGATGATACAGAGATGTGCTATGTTACTTGTGTGCACTCAAGCTTTCATAGAGTACTCTGAATGTCACAGCACA